>VZSJ01000937.1:303087-506067 GCA_013398405.1 Pheucticus melanocephalus
AGTACGGTTATTTACATTTTACCACAAGATCTGAAGAACATAACAGACTAAGCAACACACCTGAAGAACTGGAGTTACAAAACCCTCTTTTTCTGCCTAGTAAAACTCTGGTCCCTACACAAGGGAAGTGGCACTCCAAATGCCTCTTTGATGTTTGAAACCTGGGCATGCAACAGAAAAATTGCTGAAGTTTCAGAAAGGCTTCCTTAGGACTGTGTAGGGCAGGATTTTCTTAAATCACATAAGCACTGCCAAGGATGTTGTAGCAATGCCTACGTGGTCTTTGTGCCGTTAGCCTGGCCTGGCCGAAGCACAGACGCTGCCTACCTTTCCCACTGCCTCCCATTAGTGTGTTGCAAGAGCCATTCCACAGGAAAAAAAATTAAGAAGGTCAGTTTTCAAAAATTTCATTACAAATGACTAGCTGTCAAGAGTAAATAAACTCAAAATTCTTTTTAACACACGAGTTTGCATAATTCTAATACATTATTCCTTTGTCTGTAAGTCTATTTCTGCAGAACTTGGATAAAACAGGAGGCTTAAGCTTAGCAAATAGCCCTGATCTCAGTTCACCAGTTTTGAAAGGTGTGAAGTTTTCTGACTTAAAAGAGTTATGCCTGATTTTCACTTAGGAATTAGTGAGGAGAGAGCCAAGCACATTCTTCCATTTCTCAAGTTTTATACAGTCAATTATCTTCCTTTGTGAGTACGGGAATTTTAAACTGTTACATACTAAGGTACTGTTAGTTAGCCAGCATTTTCTTTCATTCCTTCCCCCTTGCTGCCTTTGATAACAGCTTATTTTTTAATTGCAATGTAGTGAATACACTGGAGATATTTTTTTCCCAAGCAGTTGGATGCTTTCATTTTCTTATTTGGTCTGTCAGCAGCACACATGCACAAAAATAAGTATGTATACACAGAAAATACGACATGACTGGCTCCAACTTCTCATGCACAAAAATATTCTGTGACAAGATGAATGGACCAAACACAAAACCAAGAGAAAAACACATCCTTCAACTTGAATAACATAGTCTCTATCATTTATGAAAGTTGCCTACACCTCTAAGTGTTTAAGACGTCCAATCACAGAAAACGTCTAAGGTCAGCGCTTTGTAAAGAAAATATTTAGCATTAGTGCAATGGATGCCCAAAAATCCAGTGTCTTTATCCCCATAATAGAAAATTAAAGCCTTTTTTAGCCTTAAGTTGACATATGAATTAATGCAGCTTTCATTCCTTGTTATTCTGTATGAAGGCAGATGAGCAATGTCAAATACTATGGAATAAGGTGATTTGCACATATATGAGGATTGCTAAAATACCACATTTCCCAAAGTAAGCAACAAAAGGTGAGACAGAGCAGGAAGGGGAAAAAGGAAATCCTCTTATTATCAGTATCACAGTCATTTCTAGAGGCAAAACTAATCATTTGTAAAATCCAGGGATGTCAACTAAAGAATGGCAAAGAGAAAGCCTTGTATCTTCATGCATCTCTTAGGCTGGCAAACCCCAGGAACTAGCAGAGTATTTAAAACATAAAAAAACCCCCCACAAACCCACAACTAACAAACAAAATGAAAACAAAAACACAACCCAGCCCTATTCTCAAACTTAATCTATTTGAAAAATAAGGACAGCTCTGGAAATGCAGTCAAAGTCCTGTTCAAAGAGATTTTCTCAAAAGTTTCTTCCATCAAGTAACACTTTTTCCTATTGGCTCAATTTTTTCTTCTACTGTTTTTTGTCAATTGGCACATAAAACATCCAAGGAGCCAAGGTTTTGGCGGCAAGCTAAAATTGTGATTACAATTCCTTTTAAATGACTTGGGTATGCCTTCCAGGACTGGCATGACCAATATCCCTTATCCCAACTCCTTTTCGAAAGTCTCACTTCTCCAAGAAATCATTTTTCTGCAAAGGAGAGGCAGGTACAGAGCCTTGAACAGACCTATATGATATGCTTCAGCCTCTTGGGCCCATGGGCACCCAGCCTGCCCAGTGGAACAAAGTCTCAGCCAGTTTCACCATGGAACTCATGTTTACCTCATTCTTGATGTTTCCCATAAAGACAATCATCTATACCCATATTCCCTTGCCTACACTGTGATTTAGAGTAAAGTCCTCTAGATCAACTTCCATGCAAGAACCTGGCAAATCAGTTCCTTTTTATTCCCATGTACACCTTCCTGGGAAGGTGTCCAGGTCTACTACCAAAAGACAGATTTGAGGATTTCATTGGAGAACGACAATGAAATGTACCACAAAAGCTCTTTGAGGTGGCAGGAAGTTTCAGGGGGCTGCAGACCTCAAGCCTCTTCTGTCACCTGTTCTACAACCCGATCCAGTTGTCTGTCAAAAACAACCAACAAGCAAGTTTTGCAGACCACAGTTGTACCACTGAGGTATAATTCCTAACCTAACACATACCACTGCTTTATAATCACACACTGAGATGCCGCTGTTTCACATGTCTCTATCAGCTAAAGGACAGCTTTCTCCACATGCTAATTTTTTCCTCTATACCTGGGAGTATAACAGAAATAGAAACTCTTCTGGCTGCAGAATATGTAAACTGCCCATTGCCTTGGGTTCTTCTCTTTTTGCTGTTAATAGGAGCTGGCACAGGCTTATGGATTCACACTTGCAAATCCTGCTGCAGAGTTAAGAACTACTCTCCTTTCACAAAGGAGGACTATAGCACATAGTGCTGTTTTGGTAGACTGATACCATTGTCTCATTTTTAATAGATACCCCTGCAAAGGGAATTGTTACTAGTACTCTTATTAATAAAAATAGATTAGACAAAACAATACATTTATAGAACGCTGGTCATATGTAGAATGATAAAATTAGTAGGGCAACTGTTTTAAAACACAGGCTGTGATCACTTTCCCTCAGCTGAAGTAAGGAGGATTAGCAATTCTGCAAATCAGAAACCTGACTACTTCAAATGAGGGGATTTTCAAACAGCATGTCCCTATGATGTTTGGTAAGCCTGGACAAACTAGAGCAGGGAAAATTTCACATGAAGACAGAGAGCATGGCCCTGAGGAAGCAGACAGCTGTGGAGGAGAAGGAGGAACTGTTGGCTGGCGAAGATAATTTTTGTTTGTCTTTGCCATTAATAACAAAAAGCCATTCATTTTAAACCCTAGCCAAGGGTCATTCCAGCTTTCTGGATTTTATTGTTTTCACCATACAACTTCCAAATCCAGTTCCACTTTGTTTTCCAAGGTGGCATGACAGAAATGGGTCCCTGCATAATGCACTATAAATTGTCAGAATTCAAACAAACTAGAGAATAGCTCTTAGAAGTTGAACTAAGCTAGCATATACCCATAGCAGTCTGAATTAAAGGGAACAAAACCCCAACCAGTCCAATAAAGGCACACTGTGGTTAGATGTTTACTTAGTATTCCTCAATTTTCTCTGTACTATAATATTAAAAGGTGGAGACTTTGAGCTCATAACTACTGTATTATTAATTTTACCAATTCTGGTCAATCAATACATATATGTTTAGGGCTATATAACAGAATATGGAATTGAAAGTAAAGCCTTGATTACATTTTTTTGGGAAGTCCATCATCACCACTAGAGCTGTTCCAGGCAGGATGGGTAAAACACTAAGAATAGACAGGCTGCTGTAGGATTTTAACTATTGTGTTAGACAGTATTTTAAAAGACTTAAGGCAGGACTTCTACATAACTCTGACCAGCAGTTGTCTCTGCAAGCAAAGGTCACCATCTTTTCATCCAGAGGGCTGCTGATATCTTCAAATTCCTGAATTAAATTGCTTCACTTCTATCTGGGCACATAAACGTTTCTCTTTAGCACAGTGGTAGAGCAAATGGGTAAAGTGCTGTGCCTTTATGTGATGAGCCCTTGCCACAAAAGCAGACACTTGATGAGGGCCTGCAGTACTGGGAAAATTTTTTCTTTAATTATTAAAACACTTTTTGTGGCCCTATTTACTTGGAGAGACTCGCCACTTGAAATCCCTACAGACATAATCAACACATAGCAATTAAAGTCATTGTTCAAGACATAGAGGATTTGAACCCAGTTTTCTTCTTTACTTAACAACACCACCTCATGTGACCCTGGATTATTCTGGGTAGTGAAGCCCCAGTCTGCCTCTCTGACCACTTCACTTCGCATAGGCTGCTCAAACACGTCATGGAACACGGGCTGTAACCCAGGGGTCCAGCAGCCTGCTCTTCTCCCATCAGACACTCTGTCCTTCTGATTATGAGAGATATAAGTCGAAATCCTCTGAGGCAGAAAATAATTTGTGCCTCCTATATCCTGACTGTGTGCACAAATCAGTCAGCTATCATGCAAAAGAAGAAAATACCCTACTTTAGAAATTCTGCATATTTAGACTCTCATCTTTCTTGCTACTTCTTACAACAACTTCAGACAAAGCATTATGCTTTGGATACAGCAGATACCTCTGGCCTATTGGAATTTTTTTTTTTCTTATTTCATTCTTTTAATATCGTCTTTTCAGCAAACCATGAAGTCTATTTGCACACAGGCATGAAATCCCACATTATCCAAGCAGTTTCCAGTAGACTCTTGAGAAGATCTATGGAACTTATAACCAGCAAGCATCTTAAAGGAAAGGAAGCACCATTGTGTCTCTCTAAAATCCATGCCCAAAACCCAACAGATGGAGAATTCTTCAAATCCAGCAGTATAGAGATTCCTATGGTGATACTTTACATAGATTTTGAAAGACAGATGTGTATTTTTTAATTTATTTAGTTTGCAGTAGGTAACAATATAAAACCAAAGCAAGCACAACAGGATTTGATGTTTAAACAGTATTTGGCCATTTTCTAGATTGCCAGAGAGACTACACTGCTGAGGAGTTGTCTAAGAGGTCTCCCTTTATGTTATACAAATTAACATCAACCCAAATAAAACCCTGCCAGGCAATCAGGAAATGCAAACAAGATAATAAAAGGTCTAGACATAAGAAAAAATTGCAACTCAAACAAAAAATGCCCCACCCCCCCAAAAAAACCCCACCACAACAACCAAAACAAACACCACCCACCCCAGCTATACTTTAAGGATGATATCTCAAAATAAAAGACTTAAAAGATTTTCTTCCCACACCAAAAAAACCTCTTACAGAAACTAGGCACACTTCATGCTACACTAATTAGGAAAAAAAGTATATATATGAAAAGCCTCACTTTAGGTAGTTACAGGAATCTATTCCATACTTGCTGTAAATCTGCTATGCTTTTATCCCTTGCTGAACTGAAATTTCTTGGCTTCTGCATTTTATAAGCTGGACATGCATTTAAGCAGGACCACAAATGAGCACACACAGCTTTATTAATGAGACAGTGATAACAGATACTGAACTTAGAGTTGCATGGGAGACAATTTACCTCACCTACATTTTTGAGATTTCAGTAATTTCTATTGCTTTCCATCTGAACAACACCAATACAGCTAAAAGATTTGCTGTCAAAAGCATTAAAACCACAAAAAAACTTCAAATCTCCTCTATATTTACTGAAAGAGTGCAGGAGAACAAGAAAAAAGCTAAAAGGATCAGTAAGTATCTATTTTTCTAGACTGAAAATGCTGCAATAATGAAAGACTGAACCAGGGTCATCCTGCAATAAGCTAGAAAAAATATTCATGGCACTTGTCTAAGATAAGGGGAAGCAAAAAATTCTCTGAAAATATTAACAGAAAACCAAATATTTTATATCATTCCAACATGTTAGCCTGCCAGGCTACTTTGGGGCTAAAAGAATCCATTGTGGGCCTGCATAATTTTTAAATAAGCTCTGCTGGAGCATCCACAATAGCTCAGTTTTTACATATAACGTAAAACCAGCACGATTTCCAGTGGCAATAATTAATTTCTTCTAAGTGGATAAACTGGGGCAATTTCAAAGCTAGCATAAGCAAAGGAGCTGCACACTGCTATGGAATTGTTCAAAAAATCCACTATGCTTCCATTTGCCCTCTTTTTCCTTGGTACCATTTTTCCTGGGGGAAAGCTGCCTTATCCAATTACACTAACTAGGATGATAAGAGAACTAGTAAACCTACCTGATAGTACTGCTCTGTATCAACTGGGATATACTGCTCAGTACTTTGAGGTTAAGTAAAGCACTGTGTAGCATCAGGAGAATCATATTAGATTGCTGGAGGTAAAACTGCTTCTAATCCTAACAGAGAGGCTTCATCACTCCTGGTTATCCCTCAGGAAGCAGGGGATAATAACATCAAGGTTGCTTTCCTCCTCACTTACTACACTCAGGACGTTTCAGGTTGCTGAGTCATTGAATAAGATCTAACCCTTCACATCATCCTTAAACTGTCACATTTAATTACAACTTTCTTGTCACCTCACTTCTTTGTCATCCTTCTCTCATCAAAAGGAAGCCTAGACATTGAATCTCAGAACAGCACCTTTTTTTTTTTTCCTGCTTCCAAAACAAATCCTGACACAAGGAAGATTTTTACTTCTAAGTAGTTTGGCCACGTCCCTAGTCTAAATGCATTTACTAAAAAAAACTTACAAAAAAGAATCAGAAATCCATCTTGAGTTTTATTTTTTTATAATGATTGCTTAAATGTCTGCAAGGTATTGGCACACTTACTGCTTCATAACATCTCTACCAAGAACTTAAAAGGGAATGTTTGTTAAAAACCCACATATCTAAACAACTTCAGCAGGTTGAGAGAAACAGAGATAAGAAAAAAGTGGAGCAGGGAAGAAAATGTTAATTTATTTTTTTTTCTCCACTCCCTTTGGCATTTGTTGGGAGGCTTTAGAGGAATCAATATTTTCAGATTTATAAGGAAAGCAAGCAGGGGGCCCCAAATTTCATGGCCTTTACAGAAGCAGCCTTCCTGTTAGCTCCACTAAGGAAATGTCAGATCATGATGACAGCCCACATCAGCAGCTACCCGAGAGCCATCACGATGGCTAAATAGCCTGGAATAGGGCATCTGTGCGAATCATCAGCTGGAAAGTGCTAAGAAGCTGTCAAAAAACAACCCCAAACCCAAAACACATGCACAAGACACTGTGTTGTTTTAGCCAGGAGTGAATAGAGAAATAGGTCTTCTAGTTATTTTTGGTACCACAGAGAAGTGACGAGCCAAGGCTTTCTCTCTAGATAACATCCCACTGCAGAGCAAACAGAGGCAGTGACTGCTCTTGCTCACTCACTGGCTGTGAGGTGGCTGGCCATGATGTGCCAAACCTGACTTCAGGAGCAAAATCTTCCCTGTAGGAAACAGTGACTGATGTTTGACCACAAGCACCATAGTAGCCTTCTCACAGAGAAAGCTAAGAGCAGAAATATTGCATCCCTTTAAAACAAAAAATCAGAAAGCTGCATTGATTTTTAGCTTAAAAGAGGGGGAAAAACAAACTGAGAACAAAATTCATGCTTATTAGTTACAAATGCTCTATTAGATCATCTGGGCAAAACCCACAAAACAGCAACTCGTGAGAATGGTAGCTGGCCTGAGTGCAGGCCAATCAATGCATTATAATTTAAGTGCAAGCTGCTCTGGTAGAGGCATTAGTTTGCTACTACATCACATTCGCTAGCTTGGGGCAGGGGGGACTGCTGGAACCAGAGATCTCCAGGGCTGGGGCTTGCCAATGACTTGCAGATATCAGGGAGAACCTTGTTCATCATATGCAATGATTTGTCAACATGTCCCACTTTTATAGAACATGAGAAATGTTCAGTTCACAGAACAAGTGATTTCCTAGGAGAAGGGGTATCTAGATTATAAAGTCTCATAACATCTAGGCTATAAGAAATGAAATTTTTAAAAAATGCTGCCAAGCAAGACATACTAACTCTCATGAAAATGCACTTCTCAAACAGCCCACAACACCCACCAAGATGTGACAAAATGTAATAGATTCCTTGCCAGAATAACAGACAAATAGTTTTATTCTAAAAACAGGTTTTGGGGAGGGGGGAGTTGAGAGGAAGATAACCAAGTAAACATATATATTATTAAAAAAATTCATGAAAATCAAAGTGCAGAAGCAATCATCCCCATGTCCAGAAGAAGATGGCAATAAATCCTGCATTCATTAACAGCCAGCTTATGGCTTGCCAACTACCTGAACTTTTTCCAAATGCTTTAGCTAGCTCAAATTTGACTGCAGTCCATTTTGGCCACAAATTTAAAAATATGTCCTTCCGTTCATGTATATTGCAATCATTTTGTAAGTGCTTGAGCCAGGCAATACAATTACAACATGCATTACTCAAGCATTTATGTGCTCTATTTGGTTATTTTTATCACATTCATGCATGCAAGTATACATCGCAGATAATTCAGACCACATCAATTCCAATTCATTTAAAGCATAGAAAACCTCTTTGTTCACTCCAGAAATTAGTACACTAAGAGATTCCTTATCCAGCAATGGGAAACATTTATTGAAATGCCTTATTTTTAAGGCAATCTGTGTTTTTTCTTTAGCTTAACTGGCAGACCCAGAATCACAGAATGGGTCAGGTTGGAAGGCATCACAGTGTGTCATCTGGTCCAAACTCCCTGCTCAAGCAGAGTCACCCTGCACACAGCACATGGCACAGGATTGCATCCAGACGGTTCTTGAATATGTCCAGGGAGGGAGAATCCATAACTTCTCTGGGCAATCTGTTCCACTGCTCAGTCACTATTTACCACAGCTCACTGGCAGTAAACATTCATGTTCATCATGTGTATTGTAACAAATCTCACTTAAACTGAATTCTGACATTTTCTACTAGAAATTCTCAGCTCACCACAGATCTCTTCCACACCACTAATGAGTTTCAGCAGTGAAAAATGATATTCTATACAGTTTTTTTTCTCACTCATCTTCTCAAGATCTATTTTCTTCAGTATTTCCTGCTGAGTACCCTTTTAAAGTTTAAATCATCTTTTGACTTAATAGACAGCCAAGTGTTTCAATAAAAAAGAAAACAACATGAAACCTTCCAGGATCAAACCCCCAAAAACTACTGGAGAAGGGAAAGAGACATTAAATAGGTGATATGTCTACAACAAATCAAGTTATCTTAGCTTAAGGGCTTGGGCAGTTAATGTTAAAGACAGAGGCTGATTCAATCCATAAACAATTTTTAACAGGAAGTATTTCTGGAACTGAGCCATCCTCTTGACACCTCAGCCTTTCCTTGTCAGAGAAATGCTCCAGTCCCCTCATCATCTTTGTTGCCCTCTGCTGGACCCACTCCAGGGGCTCCACGTACCAGAACTTACAAATACCTGTTAACTATGATCACACCACCAAACAGCCACAACTCTCTTCACCCTCAGGAACTTACCCATAACCAGCTCTTCTTTTGAACAGACACTGCTTACCAAATACAGAGCAGGCTAGAAACACACAAAAGACAGTAAGCAGCGTCCAACTTGGGGCAAAGTACGGGTACGAAGTCCCAAATTTCCTTTCTTCTGTGTGGATATTCACAGGCTGCCTCTCTGCATAACCAACTATTTCTCCACAGGTATTTGATTCAGAGGGAGAACTGTCCCACTTTCCTGGTATCACTTCAATTTGATTCATGGTACATGTGGCTATCAAAGTGGCTACAATCTGGAAAGTATTTGGCTAGAGACTCAATAGACAAAAGCAGATAAAAATTGGACAAAGCAGCTGTTTAAATAATTTTTCTAGTTTTGGGTGTGACAAATCCTGTAACACTTCAGCAATAACAAATATATTATCTAGCTGTATTATTCTATGTTGCAGTGTTTTGCAATTGTTTAACTTGGTGTCATTAATGATCTATAAACAGATCAAGTGTCATGAAAAATGCAGCACTTAAAGATCCATAGAGAAAACTTATTCTACTGAAGGCAATGGCTCTCTGCTTCTTTTATAAATCCTATTCCTATCAACAACCTCCCTCTTTTTTCTGTTTGACTACTGTCGCACTCCATTTGTAAAGTCTTATTTTAGTAGAAAGAATGTAAAAAAAAATCATGGTTACTTGTTACAAAGTACACCTGAAATGCCAAATTGTGTATTCTGTTTCAGTGGCATCAGAAATTTGACTAAATTGTCCATCAGTAATTCAGGGTGGAAGAGGAGACTTCAATTTTTTTCTGAATCGCAGTGGTGGCATTTTCTTCTTCACATGGGTGAAATAAATGCAGTATATACTTGACATGTATTGTATCAATAATCACAAACTTCTATATAAACAATATGATACACAATAAAACACAGGATGACAGCCATGATCAGAGCACCCTTATGAAATGTCAAGTCAGGTCTGAAAAGCCCAAGATCACAGAATCAAAGAATCAGGCTGGGAAAGACCTCCAAGACATCAAGTCCAGGCTCTGACTGATCACCACCTTGTCAACCAGACCATGGCACTGAGGGCCACATCCAGCTGTTTCTTGAACACTGCCAGGAATGGTGACTCCTGATGTCTTAACATAATGCATATCTTTCACTTAAATACAGTTTTAGATTGAATTCTTTATACTGAAGAACACTATCCTTCCCTATAATGAAAAATCTATTTTTTACATGGTATATAGCTATGAAATATAAGAAGTTCACAAGGATGTTAGTAATCCTTCCAATACTTCTTGAAACAGTAATTCACCTATTTAATAAAAATTTTAGAAATTTTCCCATCATTTTCCATCTCTGTTTCCTTCCCTCCTCCTCCTTCTACTTTTTTAATTAAAGCTTCTAAGGAACACTTATTGAAAGGTCTCTTATCCTCTTATTGCTTTTTTAATTCTTTACCTCAGTCCTTTTATACTCCTCCTTAATCATGAATGCAAATAAAATTCAAAGTGTAATCAGCAGCTGCCTAAGGAGAGCACAGAGCTCTGTTGCCATGGGAACAGCCAAGTCAGTCCTTGACCAGCTGAGGAATCACACCAACCTTCCTGCCTCATTCCTTGTGCCATCCCTCACCCCTTTTGGCTTCCAACCACTTCTTCCCTGGAAGATGCAATATCTGACAAGAAATATTCTCCTTTGTTCTAACGACAAAAAATCACCAACACAAAGTTCTTTTACACGCAAAACCAACCAGCAGCACTGGTCTGAGCACTGGTCTCCCCCTACTCAGCATCATCCTAGGGCTCACGACTCCTTTTCTACCCTGGGCTGATTTGCCAAAGTACATCATCAATTACATCAACAGCTCCCATCATTTTAGGTGCAGCAAGCAGCTAGTAATGCTGCCAAAGTAACAGAGCGCTTGATTTTAGTCCAGTTATTAACAGGAGATGAAACTAGACTGACAATCCTGCAACATTATAAGGCAAAAGTTTACAATTTGAGAGAGGTACTTCCAGCTACAAGACACCTCAGCACCTAGACCTTCTACAGAGTGACTATTATTTACTAAAGAGCTCTCAGTGGTGCTGGATCACTACAAGAAAAGCAATATATCCAACCCTCCATGTATTATATTTCCTATGTATATGACTTTGAGGACAACTCTTCTAACATCCTGTGCTTCCTGCTGCTTACTGCTTTGCTGAGATTCTTGCCATACTTTGACACTTTGTCAATGTAAATAGCTCAGCCAAGTGTTTCCAACAGAGGGATAAAAACGTCACTGGATTGTTACTGAAAATCTCCAGACATGGTTGCTTAAGATCCACTTCATATAAAGTGCAAATATCTGAAGTGGAAGGATATGATAATGATGGCCAGTTTTGTCTTATTTCTACATTCTTCATCACAGCTGGAGCTTTTGCCCAGCATTTGATAAATGTCTGACTCTTCTATTGTTTTTTGGCAAGAGCACTGGAACTCAACAAATTGCAAATATGCTTGAGACATCCAGCACTAATTAAACTTTTCAATAAATAAATGGGGAAAACTTTAATCTTATGAACTCAGAGAGGATCCTCAGGGGACAGCTGTTGTCACAACTGGATATTTATAGCACATAGATATTTCAACTCAGATACGCATATATATATACATATATTAAAGAAAGCAAATGAAAACAAAATAATAACCAGAAAAACAGTAATTTCCTTTTGTTAACCTTTATCTAGAAACTACATTAAATGGCAAGGTCTAAAATTTCCTCCTTACTTAAGACTTGGTTAATTGCACTTTTACCCTTGGCACTTGCACCAAGGCACAATGTGCCTTCATTAAATTCAATAATAAAATGTCCCAATTAAGCCACAACCACCTCCATTCACTCTCATTATGCCAAATCAGTCTCATCAGAGATGTCCCAACTCCAGTCAGTCTGTTCTAATGAAACAAAAAAAAAAATCACACAGGATGCCTCTGCATACCTTTAGGAGAAGGCAAATCTGAAATACACCATGTTCCCTTGCTGAGTGAATTTCATTCTGAGACATTCCGAATTATATCCCTGGGAACAGAGAGAACCACAGAGAGAACCAACTTGCTCCTCCTTCTTAAATTGAGGTCGGGCAATTAATTGTACATGACTCCTTTCCTATAACATCTTTATTCCTCTTTCAATCATTTGAAAGATGAGTACAAAATAGAGCACACTTGTGCAAGGAAGACAAAAAGGCAAGTCCTTGAACATGCTTTCTATAATTGCCTATAATTAACTGTGCCACATTAGAAAGGCCCTTCTGTATAAGCAAACCTTGACACACACAAAAGTGTTTGTTAAACATTAGCTACACAAGGCCAATGAAGCATAACATAGATCTGTGTTGTGGTTCTAGGCAGTAGATTTTCTGGCCATTGTAAATTCAGTTCGTCTTTTGAAATCTCCACCACAGCAAGAAAGCTTCAGAAGTTTATTTTGAATGTTTATCCTGTATTCTGCAAAGAAGGCAACAGGGAAATTGTAACTAGAAGAACCTAATAAAAATAGGAGATAAATGGAAGATAGGAAGGTAGAAAAAAGAAAATCTATCTGTGAAAAAATTGCTCTGACACCCTACTAGAATGACACTTGTTTTGGTACAGTGTCTTCCTGGCTTTACCCCAGATGCTTACTTCAAATAAAAATATCATGTATTGGTATAAGACTTCATGTAAATATGAGCAACACACTCCAATATAATCTAGCAGATTCATCTAACATTGCAATCTGTTGTGGGCAGCCATTGTCTTGATTAAGAGATACATAGTAATAAAAAAATTAAAGAAATTCAATTAAAGGGAATGACAGTAAAAGACAACTTGGGGGAAAAAAGGAATGAATGGGAATTATATACAGTGTATAACTTCATTCTTAAATTCTCTGATTAGGTATGATCCTCTAATGAAGGAAGCACAGAATATCATTAGATATAAAGGACAGCTTGATGTGGTCAGGTTTCCTGTTTTCTGGCAGTGTGGTGGTGAAGGGAAAAAGGTGACATAGCCTGAAAACAGATTTCATCTTCCAGTTTTTATTTAAAAACAGTAATGCATCAACCTCTCTATACATATCTGTTTTGTTCAGACAGGGTGAAGCTGTAAAGTACAAACTCTATTAACATTTTCAAAAAAACCAATAAATCCACCTATCTCAGGACAACTGGTAATCACAAAATAAATGAGGTCACTCTGCCCTTCTCTTACAGCCTATGATTCTTTTATATCTAGAACATTAACCATGATAAAACATGATGTCTGTACCTACCATTATGCCAACACTGCCTCTGGAGGGCCTATAAGGTTTTTTTACCTCTTACTATTTACTATGCTGTTTATTTATCATTCATGTCCTTTAATTACACTCATATATTTTAACTGAAGGTTGTTATTGTTGCTTTTTTTTTTAACTCTCACTCCTACTTAATCCATTACTTCAAAGCCAAAACCAGATGCTCTTGTCTGTCTCCTAGGTATCAAATTTTAAGTCAGGTTTGCTTGCAGTCTGTCCAAGCCTCTGTTAGCACTGTGCATTCCATGCTCTTGTGAGCATGACATGTAGTGAACATCCAGCTCTTGCCATGTCTTTTACCATCCCAATGCTGAACATTCCCTGAAACCAGCCTTGTGGGAGTACCCTGAAGTTTCCTACATTACAAGGAAGCTCATGAGAAGCACACCACTCAACGCCTGCTGGGAAGCACCTGCAGCCCCATTCGCATGACAAACCCCAGCCATTTACTCATCCTCTTTGTACACACTACCTAGAAATGAAATCCTTTGCAGTGGGTTGAATGCCAATCCCATTGGTCTGAATCAAAGACAAGCTCTTGGGTTGTTTCTTGGTTTGACATCGGATGTTTTCATTTGAAGCACTGATTTGGTCTTCCTCCAGAGGACTAACTCACGTGTCTGTTATCTACTGGACGGAGCTAATAAAAAGTTCCATGTGTAGAATAATAACCCTCTTTTTTATTGCCTACTTGCAACGACAGATGTGAAAGTTGCATCATTCTGTTCCCTTTAGTATTTTCATGAGTTCTGCAAACTTAAAACAGATGTGTAGTTCTGCTTGCAGAAAAAACCTCTGGTTTTAATTTCTACTAGGGCTATGCTGTGGCACCTGACTCCTAGAAATATCTCCAAACCATTGAATGTGTCTCAAAGTAAGGCACAAATACAAAATTAATGATTTGCTTTCTGTGCATTGGTATGGCTATGAGGTGAACAAAGAAAAAATATCCTGAAAAGAAAAAAAAGTCAGAATGTAATAATGACACATTTGCCTGAGTAACATATCAAGTTACCTCACCCTTGTTGTACCTTTTCAATTTTAACTTCTGAAACAATATTACTTTCCCTGCCAGTACCAAAATAAGCCAGTTATTCTTTTACTCTAATGGCCTTCAATTTTTCTCTTGAAATAAAATGTCACCTTAAAAGCAAATACCAGTTTGATGAAAAATTATGTTGTTCTATTTTTCATTTCTGATCAAGCATGTCTCTCCAATGTCAACATGAAATTATCTTCATCCTCCAGGAGCAATCTGCATTGAATGAATTGCTTTAAAAATAATGTATCTATTGTTCTGACTGTGAAAAGGAGGATGGTACACTTCTCAATTTTGACTGCAAAAGAGTAGTATTGCAAGGTACTGCAATATTTTACTTAATAAATACTTGGGATATTGCTTCAGGCACCAAAAAGCTGATTGCAAGGTCAAATTGAAAAAGCCCAAACAAACATGCAAACCAGAAACAAAAACTCACACTCCAAACACTCAACTTCAAATCTGCATTTGGCAACTACTTAATTGACTGATTCACAAAAAATTGCACCTTTCATTTCTCTCTTATGGCTGAAAGCTGCTTCAGTGTCAGACATCATTTCCCTTTTCTCCTTCCCCAGAATTAAATGTGATGAAAATATATTGCACTCTCTGTGACTAAGAGAGCTCATAATAAACACAAGGCATAACAATGTTAGAATGCCTAGTAAAGCAGTATAGGGCTTCATTGCCATTTCTGGGATTTCAGAGCTACAATAAGTACAGCCAATTGCAATGCAATCAGCCTAAGTAATTCCAGTTTAACAAGTCTAGTTCATTTAAATTAAGTTTTTGCTCGTCACTTTTTAAAGTCAGAGTCGGAATTATTTGATATAAAAGTAGAGTCAGGGAAGACATCAGTATCCTAAGTTAAGTTTTGAGCATTTAAATGGCTTTTATATACTCCACCATTATTGCTAGCATGTTTCAGCTTGGGTTTTGATACCCTTAGAATTGAAAGCTCAAATGTATGTGGGGGAAAACTAAAGCAATTTATCTGTATCTAGTTTAATGTGCCTATAAAAACTGCTAATATTTTTCCATAGTGGTTACCTTTCTAGGTTTCTTTTTTATATGCTTCAGCTGTTCTCTTTAATAACAAAGTTAGTCTGTTATTCAGGAAGCAATGCCTGAACATGAAATATTACAGATCAGATTGTTTTTAAGGTAGATAAAAGTGTGGCACAGTAAAATAAAAAATAAGATGCAGTACCTCCAATGAAAGAAATTCATTACTCAAAACCACTCTTTGCAGATAAAGCTTCATTACAGCTGTACTTGCTTTGTTTTAACCAGAAATTAATGCAAGACTTAAGCAATAAAAGTTTCATTACAATGTAAAGTTAGAAAAGAACAAACCCCTAAAGACAAATGAAACAAATCCAGCAAATACACACTCTCTTCCACCATCAGAGACATTTTAATTTTCATCCCATTAGTAAATTTTATTTTGCTTGAAAGATTTCTTGATGCATTTCCATTTCCCAAAAAGCCCCATTCCAGCATATGCAACTTTATAGTCATGGTAACGGCTATTTCCATAGAAGGCAGGAATTTTACATCTCTCCACTTAACACAGAAGCAGAGAAGCTACCAGAAACATACATAAAATATTATTTATAAGAAATTAAGACACACCAAAACAATCAAAGGACATAGAAGTGATATGAACTGCCACAGTGCCAGAGCCACTAGCCCAACTTCAAAGGACAAAAGTAATTGTTTCACACCATGATGTAGAAAGAAATAATTTCTGGTTCAAGAGAAAGAACCAGACCTGATCATCAGGTGTTGACTTCAATAACAATTCTGAACTGTTCAAACTGATTTAGTTTGTAGTTTTCTATGCAGTATTCCTGAGACAGCAAAGTTTACATGTACCTGTTAGGATGCTCTGCTGAATCAGGCCCCTTCAGCACTTACCAGCACTTAGAGCACTGATCTATAAAATGAAAACAAGCATTTCAAGCTACAAAGACCTAAATGTTACCTGGTATATTAAGAAAACCAAAACCAAAAGAGAAACAAGCAAAAAACCCCAACCAACCAACCCCACACAACAACAACAAAAAGGACCAACCAACCAACAAAACAAAACCAAACTCCAAACCCCGTAAAACCTGAAAACAAACAATGAAATAAAAATACAGGTAAATCCTTCAAATCACTTGAAGGATGGATGATCTTTCTTTCAGTCAAAGCTGTTAACTGCTGCTGGGAGTTATGTAAATATTTAAGCATAATCAACATCCGGCCAGGGAGTTCATTGCTGTAAACAATGCAATGATTTACAACCCTTCAAGCAGAACACTTTAGATTTCTTTAATACTGTATCCTATGTGCAAATTTACCTATGTTTTCTGTTAGAGCATTACATGATGAACAGCCCAGCTCAGAAAAACAGCTGAATGGTTTGGGTTTGCTGGGGTTTTTTTCCATAAAGAATTTATATGCTTTTACACTTCAATCTCTTCTGCCCCCAACAACTCCACAAATATTTATCCAGTGTACAAAAGCTTAATACACTGATTTCCCTTTTACCTACAAGTCTAAGGGCCTCTGAAGGTTATACATTCAACCACTTAAGATAGCTCCCTTCTCATCACTTCCCATGCTGGCTCCTGCCAGTGAAAATGGTCATACTGACACAGAGCACCACGGTCAGGGCTGATGAATGACAGTTTTACCCCTCTCTCGTGATTATTGGGGGATGAATAAACAGTAAGGTAGGTCCCACAGGCTTGTATTTCCCACTTTATTACTAAGTGATTTTCAGGTTTAATTTAATCAATTAAGGCAAAACATGTTACTTCTGACTTTAAAATTAAGAAAATGATTAGGCTGTGATTCTTCCTCACCCTTTAGAAACACACCCAGTCTCCATGGTTTTCCTCAAATGCCTGAACTACGGACTAGAAGAAAGAAGCTTGTCTTCTCCAATCACAAAAGAAGCAGCAAATTTACTTGATAGACTTGACTGAGTCAGAAATGTCTTCCCTTAGAGGTGACATTAGGATTTCCTTGCGTACCTGTTGGCCACCCTAGATCAACACCTTACTCAAAGGAAGGACACTACACCTTCAAGTAAAAATGGTAGTCATGCTCATATTCTGTCAGAGAAAATGTAAGCCTGCTTAATCCCAGTAAAACATCTGCAAGGCTGACAGACAGTGAAGTGCTTGAGGTAAGAATGACTACCTTGGAAATTAGCGGTTGGCCAGATATTTTGCAGAAGACAGCCTAAAAACAAAATCAATTTTCCCTACATACAGCATGGGGAAACCCTTTGCAAACACCGATGCAATTTTAAGTACAGTACTTAATGCTTTCCTACTTTATGTTTGATTTACAGATAAAAATGTTCTGCAGATTTCTCCAGCTGTGCTCCCTTTGCAGATTGTGAGATGCAGCAATCTGTTGGAGAGCAGCTGTTAGTTCACATGTAGTTTTATTTGCATCAATGTAAAACAGCAGCTTGCTACATGAATAAAACATGCTTTCTCTTTGCCCTGTTCTGGTAGAAAGATTTATCTATTTAATTTAGTTTTACACCAAAGAGCTTTATTTTTAAAGGAGATAGATTATTCTTTTTTTAAATGAAAAGTTATTTTCAATTACGTCTTTTAAGATCCTAAAATGCCCAGGTAGCCTTTTTGGAATGGGTGGCATCTCTTTTTGCTCTGAACAGAGATAGCTTTGCAAACAGATTTCAAAATGTGTTCAGTCAATACTTAGTTTGAAAAGCCCACTGCCATGCCATTCACCACAATGATAAATGCTCAGTAACTTTCAGAATTATATGCAGTTACCAACAGCAATGGTAACTTCTTAATGCTTTGGAAATAGTCAAGCTTTTAGTGTCTAATTCTAAATGTCTAACGATGATCCCTTATCCCAATGCCTCAGATGCAAATCACCATCCAATTTCAGCTGAAATAAGGAATCCATAGGAGGCCTGTGAGACAGGCTCTTAACTGTTTAAAGCACACTTAAATTGGATTTTTGCCTATCATACTCCTGTGGGACCGACCCTGATGTACCACACTCACTGATGTCGGCTCAGAGAGAGGACCTTGTGTACAAGGCCCCTGATCAGTGCTCTAACTTCCCTGGATTTTCAGTCTCTCTCGTCAAACTCAGCTGGAAACCAAGGTCCAGTCAGGAACCTGAGAACACTCCAAATAGCAGTTCCAAAAGGCTGTGGGCCATTTCCTGTGCTTTGTCTGAATGCTTACAAAAAAGCTCTGTTTTGTAGAGAACACCCATCCTACTGATGCCTTAATTTCTTTCTTCTTTCTGTCTTAGGCTTCTTTCTTAAGTCTGTCTTTTTATTGTTTCAGTAAAATCATTTAAATACCCTACTTCATAGCTCCCTCCTCAGTGAAGGAAATGTTTTTTGCCAACAACATATAGCTTTTCTTTGTGCTGAGATGTTGCAGGATTTTGTTGTTGGCTGTGCTTTTTAACTTTTGTTTGGGGTTGTTTTTGCATCCTTTTATTACCTAAATGAGTTTGCTTAAATGTAACTTAGGATGGTGCTTCCACTCGCAGCTGCTGCATGACAAGAGTAGTTGAATTCAGATCATCCGAATTCATTAAATTTTTTAAAATTCAAGACAAAATTTTTCATGAAACAATTTTAAACATATAGAACACTTGCTACTTATATAAATGGCGTTTCTCAGGAGAGCCTGACACTTGAGGGTAAAATTAAAATGTGACCTTTACGGCACCCTCATTTACCTTTCCTCTAAATGTTGTAAGAGGGCAGCAGGGAGGAACCATCCAACATGTTTAATTTCAGACACAACTCTCAAGTAACACCAGACTCCAAGAAAAAAAGATCAGTGTTTGTTTGAAAATATTTTCAGCAAACACAAACATCAGCATCTTATTCTTTTCCATATGAAATAAATCAGCTTTATCTGATTGCATCAGGCATTCTGTAAAGTTTCTTTTATTTTTTCAAGACCTCCATTCTGCCTCTCAGATTGTAATTGCTCTGTCATTCATGAGATTACATCTCTACCAGCTAAAGCCTTACCAGCCTTTACAATAGCTCCCAGATATTTTCCACAGATACAGGGCACCAACCATTTGTCATTTTTCTGCAACAGCTGAACTTTCAGATCAATTACAAAAAGAAGCAGTGATAAAGTAAACAAGATATGTCACTGGTTTGGATTCCAGGAACTAGATTTTGCCACTCTGACAAACACCATCTCTCTTCCCTGAGGGATGTAACTAGGCTATTCAAAAAGCAAGGGACCATCTACACTGAAAAAGGGCTAAGGACCTGACTCCACAGAAAATAGATTAATTTAGGTTGGAAAAGACCTTTAAGAGCACTGGGCCCAGCCATAAAACAAACACTGCCATGTCTATGTCTTCATATATCACACATATATATACAGCATATTTTTAATCATATATCATGCATCTCTATTGTGGCTGTCAGTCTCTCCTCTCAAAATACAAGCGATAGGATAAGAGCAAACAGCCTCAAGTTGCACCACAGGAGGTTTAGATTTGCTATTAGGAAAAATTCTTTCACTGAGTGTGTTGTCAAGCATTGGATCAGACTGCCTAGGGAAGAGGTTGAGTCACCATTCCTGGAGGTATTTAAAAAAATGTGTTGATGTGGCACTCAGGGACACGGTTCAGCGGGGGACTTGGTAGTGCTGGGTTGTTAACCCACTCCATGATCCCAGAGGTCTTTTCCAATCTAAACAGTTCTATAATTCTATGTACCATGACACACATATGGACCCTCCAATCATCCAATTCCCATTCTTATACTTCCTTCACTTGCATACAAACCATGGAATAGCTATTCAGCACTATGGCTGGGTGCAGAACCTTCCATCTTCACTTGAGCCTCATTTGTCTCCAACTAGATTCTCAAATGGATTTTAAAGAGACATTAGCACACTACTCTGGAAAAAAGACACTGGACAGTTTGGATCTCACTATGGAATACAAATTGGATAAGAGCATTAACTTTCTCTCCACTTCACATTAGGTATAATGAGCAGATTTATCTTCTATTTCCATGTGCTTTTTCCCTCACAGACAGCAGGGAGTATACGAAGCTAAGTATAAAAAAACTCATTTGGACTCATTCTAACTTGTTGCCTGAAAAAGTTCCTGAAGCAGAGTACCCCTGCCTACTGATCATTCTTTTATTTTTTTAGACACTCCCTGAGGTGATTTAATGGACTTTTGCCTACATAATCTCCACTGAAGTACTGTGAGAAGCAGTGAATGAAGAGTTGAATAGTTCTTCATCTTGTTTTCAATTAAACAATTGCGTTAATCTCAAGAATCCCATTCTATTTAAACTCTCTGTGCCTAATAACTGCTGAGTTCAGCCAATCTAAATTTCATCTGACCATCTTTTTAATAGTGCTATGTTTGCAAAGTAAGTCACAAAGCCTCATATGAACCCAAATGCAGACTGCCACTATGGATCTTACATTCCATTGAAATATCTATAAAAAGGCTTTTCGCATTTAATCACAGTGAACCTTAGGCTACTAGCAAAAAGTTGGTATATTCAGCTCTCAATCCCCACAATGCTTCACAAGAGAAATATATTCTAAAATAAATGTACCAGGTACAATGTTGAAATAATAGAATAGCCAATTAAAACTGCTAAGAGTGATGGGAACAAACCATTTTGGTAACCTTAGTCAAATAGGATAGGCATGAATTAAGGCAATTGGAAATGGTCAATAAGTCAAGTAATAGGAGGTAAAATATGAACTCACATACTGAGTAAAACACTGGAAGGCAGACAGAAAAACGAATACAGGTAAACCAAGGTTTATGTTACTCTTTATAAAGATAAGTCGAATGTTTTTACCCAACTGCTCTCTCACTCTCACTGCTGATCCTTGTTGCCATATTTCTCTACCTGCAGCATTCAGGCAGCATGAGCTGTAGAGAGAGATCTATAGCTCACTGAAGCAGTCTCAATGACCAAAGCTCCAGTTTTCATTTTCCACAGTTACCCAAGTAATTTCTTATTGTTATTAAAGATATGGCGGCTAAAAATAACTAAAAATGAGTTTTAAAACACCCTTTTACCAAAGTGGTCAGCAAACACAATATCCTCAAGAGCCAGGTTAAAAGAGTTACCACACTCATTTCTACTATGTTTTTCAAAGAAAATGCATTGATTTTAAATTCCTGGCTCTGAATACATCTTCTGTTTTGGATATTATGAAGATTTATGAGACATGAAAAACAAAATTTGAAATCAGATAGAATTCAAAGTAAAAGAAATCTTGTGAAACCTGTTCACTGCATAGACTGACTAACATTTCAGCTGAAAGCCATCAGAAAGGCTCAAGAGCTTTTTGTGCCCTCCAGTTTAGATTAGACCACTGACAACAATTTTCAAATAAGGGGAAATACAGCCATTGATTTCTCATCTGCTCTCAGGATTTTTTCTATCTTCTATTATTATTTAGCAGCCACTTATGTTTGGAAGTGAGCTTCTTGTTAAACAGCAATGTGACTCAAACTTTGAAGGGCAGAGTTGCCCATTTAATAATATATTTAATTTAAAATATATTTAAATGATCTTTAAAAATCTCCTGAACAGAACAAAAAGACACACAAACAAAACAAAAATATAACAAGCCAAACCATCTCCTACCCTCAACATCAGCCAAGTTCTGAAGCAACCCAGCTTTGCCTGACCTTTGGTACACCACTGGAGTTAGAGGTTTTTCCCCTAATCTTGTTAGACCTCAAAACGGGCCTCCCCTTGAAACCTCTGTATCTTTAATACCTGAACAGCTTCTGTGCCACAGACATCCCATCCATCATTTTCCCCAGACCTTGCAAGTGACCAGATGCATGATGCACAGTTTGGAAAGGATGGCACAAAGGTAAGAGAAGTACAAGGAGTACATAGTGCTATAGCAAATGTTTGCTGCTTTCTGCATTCAAAAAGAATCCCAAGTTCTTCCATCCTATACACTTCACTGAAATTTAAAACCAAAAAAGCTATTCTGCCAGCTTGGTTTGGTAAGATATCTGCCCATTGTGTCTGTGAGGCTGGTGGTAAAGCAGCTGGTTTTGACAGAAGGGAAGTACAAGTCCTGCAGAATTACTTATTGTCATCCTAACTATAATTACAAAAAAAAAGATGATCTAATTATCAATAGGTACTGGAAGACATCAAGAGACTCCCACAAATAATTTTAACCAGAGACAGAACTGGCCCTATCTTCCACATGACACCGAGCACACAAAACCAGGCCACTTGATTTGAATTAGTACTGATAGAGCTGCTGATGCTTTTCCCTCCTCTGCAGGCTTTAGGAAAACATTTGTAGCTCAGCAAAGCACCCAGTCACCACAGCCTTGAGGGAGTGTGTGCGTATGTGTGAAACCGAGCCCTTCACTTCTGAACACAACCTTTAAACCTGTGTCATCGGTCCAGGTTTGCTCCAAAGCCGTTAAGGGACATTTCCTCCTGCTGCAGCCTTTGCCATTTTTTCTGCTGCAGCTAAAGTGTAAAGATCAATGTCAAAGGGAATATCTCAGCAAGCAAAGAAAAGATTATTCTGGTTTCATTTCCAGTGGCAAGATTCTGCCACTCTGCATCAGAAATAATTGTGTCCTTTACCATAGGAGACCATGAGGCCACACAAGCTCACGCTCAGCTTGTGGCAGCACTCTGCTTTTAAGGAAGGTCAGTGAGATATGTATTACTGTACACACAGATACAGAGGCACAAAGTCCCCATTTACATTATTTTAAAGGATTTCTTACAAACATACTGACAAATTGGGTGGTTTTTTTTCTTGATTCTTCTTTTCTTTTTTAATTAAAAGCACTACGCAGTGGTGATGCTGCAATGCTATACACAACACAGAGTAAAAACGAACAGAACCAGCAAACTACCCCACAAATCCACGTTCTCCTGCAAAGTTAATTCAGTAAGGTTCTCACAAACGTTCTTGTTTTATAATTAAATGGAGTATAAAAATAATAATAAAACCTGGCGTAATTGCAGTACTAAAATAACCCTGCACCTGCACAACGAACTGCTTGGTAATCAGCCAGATGCTACATTTTATCTGAATGCCTGAATTACAACACTGACAATACACCCGGGTACCGCCTTCCTTTTCTTTCTCCAAGAGTAAAGAAACCCTCAGAGTCCCCCCCGTGGCTGATCCCAATGGTTTAACATCAGCCTCACAGTTGTGACTGACTCTGTAGTAAGCCTGGATCTCAGCCAACTTGAAATTATGTCCCAAAAAGTACAGCACATAGCAACAGGAAGGCAAGACAAGCACATGTTTTCCACCATGGAATATAAGGTTACATATGCACCACTACATTTTACAACTTACAAGAGCATGGATGACTTTCTCAGCTGTAGCACAGCCTCCTTCCCCACAAAGGATAGAAAGACAAGCAAAAGGTATCAACCAGTGGGCCTTGATATTGCAGTTAATTAATTACTATGTCTACAGCATAATTTAACAAAGTGGAATAAGAGGTAGCACTTGGAACTGACTAGAATTCATGCATTTCCACTGTTAGCAAATGTGAGATCTTATTTTACATCATTCCATAAAACACACTTCCCCCTTTTTTACCTAATACTGCGATGTCATTGTGCTTTTGTCCTAATATTCATTTGAATAAATGTTACTTTTGTGGTTTGTAAATGTAGGTAACAAAATCCAGCCTGAAAAATAAGGTATTTTTCTTCTCAAATGGCCTTTTCATTTTTCACGTCCAATACAATAATATTCACTCATAAATTTCTTGGAAGACATTTACCTGCAATTCAGAAAGCTCCTTGTAATTAAATTATTACAGATGGTCAGAATGATGTGTTCATACCCAATTGAAACCTTCAAAATTTAAGTTATTTTGTTTAGATCACCCCAACCCATTGGATAAGACCAAGCTGAGCAACAGTTTAACATCAATATACTCTCTCTGAGAAACAGCAGAAAACCAGATTTCATGATCTAATAGGACTTTTTCTCCAGACATTCTAAAGGTTTTGATTCAATGAGTTTTTTTACCAAAGTCAAGTACCTAAACTAAACTATTGCAAACATTTGAAAAGAATCAGTCTTCCTTAAAATCTGCATTCAAAGTTATATAAATAAGACAAACTTGCAGACTGAATGGTCAAATCCTCATTTAGCAAAGAAAAGAGTCTCAAAATACTGTCAGGACTACATGTGTCAATTTTTCTGGCCCTCAAACTAATAAAAAAATTATCTACATTCCTAAAGTTAGATTTATGCTTGTTAACCAAAAAATTGAGCTATTTCAACCACCTGAGACATGTCTTCTTTTTTTTCCCCTCAACATTAAAGTAAAGCTGCTCTTTGCCTATTGCTGACTTCAGAATATTTTTATCAAATTGACCTAATGTTTTATTTGCCAAAGGTAGGATTTCATAGGGCAGTTTTGTTTTCACAAAGTACCTTGTGCTCCATTCCTGAAAGCACAGCTCTCTGGAGTTTCTGGCAGTCCTTACTGCGAGCAAAGCAATGAAAAACTGCAGTTAACTTTTACCTCTTCATCATTCAGAGAGCCTCACACCTCTGCTGGCACTAAAGCATGGACTCGTTATTATCTGGGACTGCCACAGGTATTTCATTATAAAACCAGTATAAATGGAAAGAGTCTTCTTTCCCCCCTCAGACTAGGATCCTGACTCTAAGAAATACTGAACATAGCAAACCTTTATCAGCAAAAGCAAGCAAAATATTTCCTCTTTCCTCTCCAAGTTATTCTTATAATTACACTTAGTTTTAAAATAGCTCAGCTTATAAAAGGCAAAGGACAGAATTACCAAAAACAGTCTATTTTTTTACTCTGTTGTCCTCTTCTGATGTTTTTCATCTTCGTATTACTTATAACAACATTAATTAATGCCCAGCCTCCCACCAGTTTATTAGAGAGCATGAGGGCATCATTGTTGTACCTACACTCAGTGCAACAGTACAGCAGCTGAGAGAAGTCAGCTGAGACAGTGCACAAAGTACTTAACAAAGTACTTTTAGATGTGACGGTGTTCACAGGGGTTTTCAGGTGAGGGAAGAGATGACAATGTTGACTCTATGTTCAGAAGGCTTGATTTATTATTTTAGTATATACATTTAAAAAGAATGGAAGGAAAAGTTTCATCTCAGAAGGCTAACTGAGCTAAGAATAGAAAGGAATGAATAACAAAGGTTTGTGTCTCAGACAGTCCAAGCTACCTGGGCTGTGGTTGGCCATTAATTGTAAACATCTAAGATGGGCCAATCACAGATGCACTTGTCGCATACCACAGCAGCAGATAACCATTGTTTACATTTTGTTGCTGAAGCCTCTCAGCTTCTCAGCAGGAAAAAGTCTTAATGAAAGGATTTTCATGAAAAGATGTCTGCGACATTTAGAAACCAACGCCAAACAACAAAAAGCCAGCAAGAAAATCCCTGTTTGTGTTCCTCATGTTGCAGAGACGGGAACTGCCACTGCACAGGCATTGCCATCATTGAAATACAAAGGTACAATATGAATACAACTGTACGTTATGGTATCACACATTTGTTCAGTCATTTAAACATTTCTAGCTATATAGAACCAGTACTTTGGTACCTGCACTCTTGCTGCCAACCTCCTCATTTTCCTGACCTGGAAGGCAGCAGCAGCCCCAGGAGGGCTCTTCCCTGACAAACCCACTCTGCTCTTACCCAGGTCTATGGATCTGCAGCTTTTAGATTGAAGAAGACTAAAATCTTAGATTTTAGAAGACTTCAGGAAACACAGAAAATGCCAAGTGTCCAACTCCACACATCACAAAACTGATTACTTTCTAGTTCACTACTCCAACATTGGAGTAGTGAACACTCCTGACTACTGCCTTGTTCACAACTCCAACACCGTATTTTGCTCACTAAGACAGTACTTTTCTTCTTTCCAGAATACACAACAGCTTTATGCAGCCCAAATGAATTGGTCAAATCTGGTCATGGTGAGATATGGACCATAATTTATTAATTTTCTCAACATTTATTGAGAACTATTTTCTCACTTCAGAAACAAAAAATGTAAGCAGTTTTTATCTAATCTGTCTCCTGTCATTTCTCATCTAAACCAATAACCCTCCCAAAGCTATTTCATTATCCCCTTCTTTTCCCTAAATAATAAAGTTTTCTCTTCAGTAATTGCAGAAAGCATAATACATTAACACTTCCAATCCATTTTAAAATATTATTGCAATGAACTCCATGGGCTGCTTTTGATTAGTCTAACAGATTATAACTATTTCTTTATTCTGTACTGCAGACTCCAAAACCAGTTTGTTTTTTTTTTTTTTGTCAAATATGTAAAAGGAGATTAATTAGATTAATTTACCCACACTCCTTTTCTCCAGGCTAAACACCCTCAGTTCCCTCAGCTGCTCCTCATAGGATTTGTGTTCTAGACCCTTCCCCAGCTCTGTTACCCTTCTCTGGACATGCTCCAGCTCCTCAATGTTTTTCCTGCAGTGAGGGGCCCAGAACTGGACCCAGCACTGGAGGTGCAGCCTCCCCAGTGCCCAGTGCAGGGGCACGATGACACCCCTGATCCTGCTGGCCACACTTTTCCTGACACAAGCCAGGATGTCTCTGGCCCTCTTGGCCACACTGCTGGCTCATCCCAGTATGCACCCATTCTTTCCAGAGAGCTTATGAAAATACAAATCCCTCTCAGATGACCTCTCCAGTGAAAATTTTCTAGGCATTCCTATAGTTTACTTCCCAGTTTTTAGCAACTCAATCTGTGGAACAGTTTTTGATCTAATACCTATATCTTTGAATAGCATTGAAGAAAGTTCATCTCAAAACTTTGTGGTTTTGTGTGTTGGTTTGTTTTTTTTAAATTATTTAAAACTTGAGTAAATATTTTGAACCAAAAAATTGTCTATCTCCTTAATAATATTTTAAAGTACTTGAGTAATAATTGTGATTTAAGTCTTCTTTTAACAAAAGTCTGTGGCAGCAAAACAGAGGTAGCATTTATGAGCAAGAAAAGTCATACATGCCTCCTTTTTAAAAAATACTTTTAAAAAATATTGCCGCTGAAGCATACAGAATATCCGTGAGTAAATATTCTACTCATCCTTTCCTTGTGCACATGTAGTGTTACAGACAATCAACCTGCAGGATTACATGTTGTCTTTTCACAAAAGATGCACGTGCAATTTAACAGACAGAACAAACAATGATAACACATATTTATCCTAAAAACTGGTATTCTATTATTATTGCTTAATGTTTGATTACAAGCCTTGTCTAGCCAACGCTTCTCAAGTTAATACTTTTATACTTGAATTAAAAAGCAACTGTCCCATAAAAGTTAAGAACTATTCCCTTGTTCCTACTTATTGCTTTTCTAGTTTACAGGCAATGGGAATGTTATTGCTCCATTTAAATGAAAGAAAGCCAGGTTAGATTGCATCACCCTAAATAATCATTATTAAAAAGTGTTGGCTATGTTGGTAGAAAGTGCTCATGTGTAATCAGAGCAGAGTTTCTCCCTCAATTAGTGTCAGATGTTTTTCCTTTTCTTTCCTTCACTTTTACTTTAAAACAAAAACCATGTGTACAGGAGGGAAACAATCAGAAAACAAAGCACAGCAAGGCCAGAAAACATTAAGAAGTATTCTCTTGAGGAGGGGGAAAATGGGTTTGTATTGCACACAATATTAACAAAGCCATTGTTGCAATACTCTCTCTCTTACACTGCCCACATTTTATAGAAGATGTTCATAATCTGGAAAGATTCAAAATGTAAACTAATAAGAAACAATAAGAAAATTTGCAAAGCTGTTTCTTAGTAAGATAACGAAAGAAGGTCCATGCTCTAATTTACTTGAGCTATTGAGAATAACAAAAATCAGAGTCTGCTTTCTCCCTAACAGCCAGCAGACACCGGCAGAAAATTATTCAATGAGGCAAGGCTTACAAATAACGTTAAGAAGCCTTTTTGAGTGGACACAAAACAGTTTAAAACTCTTAATTCAAGCCTAAGAAAGAGCAGCAACAAATCTGATTTTAAGTACATGCTGAAAATAATAGTTCTCTATATGATGTGATTAACACAAGTTCAAGAGGGAACTTGGACGAGGCAGTGCCATCTACTTTCTAAAGAAAAACATCTCATCATGAAATGACTACTCTGGGCAAATCTCAGACCATCTGAACAATTCTGAATATGCAGGAGAGCTCCAGCAAAACACCTCCTTCCCCTGAACCACTCTTTTTTTTCCAGACAATAAGCTCTCACATATTTCAGCAAATTGGAATAACAAAATTAGAAACACATTCAACTTATTTTTACAGTTGTTTGGAGTTTGCTAGTGATAGACACTAATATGACAAAGAATAAAATCAGTGACTGCTTCACCATCAAGACACACATTGAGAAAAAAACATCACCTTTTAGAAGGTCATTACTATCCACCAAGACATTTCTGTACTATCACTACATGAAAACAATTCTGGATCTATCTGACCTATAGATTCTTTCCACTGAGCTTTTTTTTTCCCCCTCAGAGGAAAAGCCTGACAAAACTGCAAGGAAAATCTTTTTCACTAACTCCTCAGTCAAAATAAACCTGTTTCTAAGATGGCTCTCTTCTCATTAACTCAGAGAAAGCAATAAAAAAGCTACCACTGAACTGGACACACACGGCACAATTTCCCCTTGGACAACTATACTGACTGTTCAGGAAATGATGCCCAGTAAATGCTCTCCCCAGAAATGAGCTCTGAAATTATTGGTACCTGTGATGGATGCATCCCATTCATCATCTGGACTAAAAAGGCATCCCCATGTAGAGATTTATCCCAGCCCAGGGAAGTGCCTCTCAATTCTGCCTCTGGAAGTCTGATACATGAACATAAACTCTCAAGACACAGAAAAAATGGGAATGTGGAAATTAGTCCATACAAAAGTCTGCCAATGTGACCTTTCTCTGAGGAAGCAAGGATTATACAAAACACATGGAGGAGGAAGATAGTCAACACAGTCGAGGCCCCAGATATTCCTACAACTTTTCTGGGAAAAACATTCACAATAAAGACAAATTTTATCAACGTGGAAAAGTAACACCTGTCAGGATCATAACAGTTATATTGGTTCAGACCAACAAGACCGCACAGCCCAATACCTTGTCTCCAATTGACCATTAGCAGGTGCTGAGGGATGAGCCAAACAGGGCAAGCAGTTATGCCACTTTGTACTGGTGGTGATGGGATTGGAGAATTCATTCTTTTTGATTTATTTCAAGGGGAAAAAAACATCACAGAAAGGCATCAAAATATGTAAATAATGGGTTTGGTAATGAGAAACACGAAAAGCTACTCTATGGGTCCAGTGGTGCAAGTCTTGCATTACTTAAATTATTCCCACATTCACTCTTGGGTTTCGGCATGTATTTGTTGCCTGCTTGGATATCTCAAACATAAGCACAGCAGAGCTGCATCAGAAAAAAACAGCATGGTGGTTGCATCAATGAAATATTAAGACAGCCTAATTATAACTCAAGGAGGTCATTACCATGCTGCCTTGTCTGTTCCTCTTGCCTAGGCTGGGAGATGTCAAAATTGCAAGTTGGGGAATATCACACAGTGGAAGACTCCAGCTTCTGAGTATCCTTCATCCACAGTGCGACTACTGCTGCCCCAGGTTGCACGACCAGTATTTCCAATTAGTCAGTGTGGAAATGCACAGCTCTCAAACACCAACAAGTCAGGAATAAGCTTCATTTGTTTTTCTTTTAAATTCTTCCAGCAAGCTGACATATATTTAGCAGACATATACTATAATTTACATTTATCTTTCCACGTATTCTGTCCCTTCTTACAGAAATGCACATTGGGGATCCTTTCATGTATTGAACAACCTTACCCAAAGTGCAAGTAAGATTTCACTACCCAGCGTCATTTAAAAACAGGAATTAATTACCTATTTAAAAGAAAAAGAAAGTATAAATTATTTCTTTATAAAAATGTGCACTTCAGTATTGCTTAACAATAAACATCTAAATACAAACTTGCTCTCTAAATAGAGCTGCACATCAACATCTCTCAAAACCCCACTACTTTCTCTCTCACAGGACCACAGCAAACTTTAAAGCACATTATGCTGAAAAATATTAATATTTGAAGCTGCAGCACCAGATAAAAACACAATTTTCCATCTATTTTGGAACACAGAACTCTTTTAGCTTACAATGATGCAGCTAAGCACAATGTTCATTTCAGTAAGAGCCTTAAAGGACTAGTAAACAGATTCTCTCTGTATACATTCTCAAAGTCTGGGTATGACAACATCTTTTGCCAGAGATCCTATTCCTTCAATCTCCTCTCTAGTGCAGAGAGAAAAAGACTAAAAAGTCAAAAAGAACACAGATATCAGGCTTAAGCAAACTAGCTTAAGCACTATTTCTGTCATCAAAACCTTCAGCTCAGCACAGACTATACAGTAAGAAAATGCTCATGTTTAATAAACCTGCTTTAACATGTGCCCTGTTTAACTAGTCCTGCAGGTTTTCAAAGCCCAGGAACAGTCATGTAATACCTTCCTGAGGACTATACATCCTGAATAAGTATCATGGCAATACCACACTAGTTTTGTTGGGTTGGTTTGTCTGTTTGGTTTTTAAAGCGGTCAATGATAAAAATTTTGGTTCTTGTGAAAGCAGTTTGCCCACTGCACATAGCAGACAATAACTTCTGACTGTGATAATCCACACCATGTTTTGCACTGAATGCAGTATTCTATACACAATTTCCCATTTAAAAAAGCTCTATAAAAATTGCAGTTAAGAACTACTCAACAACAGCATTTCTATGATAACAAAGCATTTTAAGTTCCCACTAAACACCACTTTACATGGATTTGGCAAATATTGTTGGAAAAAAAAAATACAAAGTTGTTGTTGATGCATCCAGATTCAGGAGTAATTAAGCACATGATCATGCACTTAGATGAACACGAGGGCCATCCTTTGCCTTTGGGAAGTGGCTCCCACAGAGCAAGAGCTGATACAGGCAGCTTTCCATGCGGAAATTCTGCGTCAGTACAGTTTCTCCTTTCTCCATCAGTTTATAACTGATGTGCTTGCCCTCTCATTATTGCTGTGGCAGTAATGCTTGGGGTAATAGAATTAAGGTGGGGTAAATATTTTTCTGTGAAATTTGCTAAGAAAGGAGGGTTTATTCAGCAGAGTCTAAAACTTCTGTAATTTTATGGCTCTTGTTACAGCTTTCTGTTACTTTTCCTGAATGACATGGAAGAGAACAAATGGAAGATATCTCATGAGTTCTGCAAGTATTATATATTAATGTATCTAGAGAGGAGAAGAACTCTTTTTGACTCATTAAATCTTGATGCCTATTGGAAAAAATCTCTCTTTATCAAGACATACATTTAATGAATCTGTAAAGTAAGATCATATATCTTATTTGTATAAATTACACCAGCATCTCAGGTAAGTTTTGATATATGAGCAAAGACACTTTTTACTGTCTACATGGTGATAATTTTCTGATCTAGAAATGTCATAAAAATTACATAAAAATTACATTTCATAACACAGGAAATACAGGCCACACCTCAGACTTCAAGTTGTTGGTCTCTCAACAAGTTTCTTATATAGCTAACATATAAAAAATTGTGAAAAAGAGCACAGGAATATCTTAACAGTTTCCTTAAGCAAGATAGCCTCTTACTTGGTTAAATTCTTCTAGCAAAAAAATATCAAAATATTTCACAAAACAAGCAGTCCACTTTGTGCTCCAGTTTCATTCAGAGTCATGCCTAACTCAGCCATGATCTGGGTATGAAAAATTTCAAACTCGTGATATAATTTATTACAGAGTTTGGAAATGCTCTCTTGAACCATACAAGGCCTGGGTGTGCTTTGAGTAAATGTTTTATTGGCTGATATAAGGTTTAAAAAGTTGCAATGAATACCCAAATATTGGTATGATCAGCATTAATTCTCAGTGATATCTTCGCAAGTTTTTCCCAATATACTAAAAAACCTGGAAAAGTAACCAACAAATCAACCAAAAAATATTTGCATAACCCCAGGCAGATTATCAATAACCTCTTATGAGGAACTTTCAATCGAAAATTTACTGGGATAGACACAAGATTTGTCTGGTATCCACTGTTGACACAACTCCGAATATTTTGAGATACAGCTATACCTTAAGGACTACTGTATTTAGTGATTGTCTCATTTTTTAATACTTTGAGCTTTTAAAAAAACCTAAATCCATAAAAACTAATTAATTCAGTGAATCTTAGTCATAGATAAATTTTGGTTCATTTAAGTACAAAGCAGATGTTTCAGTTTATGTTCATGCTAGTAAAATTCAGATAAACCATCCTATTTCTCAATATTGTACAGGTCATAGCGAGTGTGGAAAAACAGAAACTCAACTCTTAAACTATCTAAGTTATAGAAAGCAAAAGGAGAGAAAGAATTTATCATCAGAAAATGCTACCAGCAGCAAAAGAAAACATAACACATAAATATTCCCATGTAAACAACATCCTTCCCTGTGGCCAGCCTGCAGAGGAAGGCAATGCCATTCATTTTATAGTGCCCTAACACCATATGTGAACTGTTTCTTTTCTACAGATATGGTAAATGAGTCTTAGAGACATATATCATACTCTGAAACAAGATCTCCTTCCCCGTTAGACATGAACTCCATTTAATGCTAAATGGGATTTGGACAAGCCTGAGATATTGGGTGAAAGAGCTGCCCTTGCTGCTGGATCGAAGAGACACTGGAGAAGTTTGCCCATGACTGCCCCTCTGGGAGCTGTGCCACTGCATTACCCAATAAAGTGCTGACTGCACGAGAAGCACGGCCCTACAAGTCAAGTGTGATTTTCTGTTAAAACAGCTTCCTTAGATTTATTGACTGATTAGACACAGAAACAAAGTTTGTCTGGTTTTACTTCTCTTTCAACAGCCTCACTTTATGTAGCACAAAAAAAAGCAGAAAACCTAAAAACGCTCCATTGGTTTCTTCTTTCAACAGAAAAACACAACAATCCCCAAGAATGGCAGTCCCCACCATGGCACAGACTTACAAAACTGTATAAAATTCATAAAAGGAAGATGGTTTCCCGAATTGAGACAACAATTATGCCAGCTTTACCTATGGAAATTACAGCATGCATAATCTAATTACTTTTATTTTTCAAAGGAATTCAAGGCACCAAAATTTATGTAAGTGATTCAATTATTCTATTGAACAAGCTCCTATATTCATCTGTCTTTCACGTAACAAAGAGACGTCCATGACTTCCATTTCCATTTTCAAAATTAAAGTTCCTGCATGAGGAATGAGTTGCAGTAGTCACAGCTATTACTGCCTCTCTTCCTCACAGTGGAGGAACTAAAAGCAAAAATCTGCTCACAGGCACAGTGAGCGTTATGCTCAGACATGACTTTGTGAAGCAAGCAGGCACCAGCAGTACAGGGGAGAAAAGGAAGCACAGCTTTTGAATATACACATTGCCATCTTTTTTACTGAGAGAACTGAAAGTATTTAATTTAAAGAGAATATGAAAGTATTCCAAATATTGTTTGGAAAATTAATATTGACAAGATAAAAACGATCACATTTACTTAGCCTCATTTGCTGATTTTTTTTTTTTCTAAACTGCAGACTGAAATGCAATTTAGAAATAAACTCTTTGAAATATGATCCTTGAAATGTTGAACATGACAGAAGCATATTAACCATCAGCCTCAGTAGACTAGTCTGCATTTAAAGCTATTCAATTCTATTAAAAAACATAACACAGTTCAGGATTTATTTAAATACATCTCCAAACTGTTTGGACAATTCAACAGATTTGTGGGTGTTCTAAATATGCCCTCAGTTAGTTACATAATTACACAAACTTCAACTTTGTTATTGCTGTCAAAGGTGTAGGGAAATTTGCACCCAGATTTGTTTACCACAGACTTTTGAAACACTGTCTAGTTCTTTAAGGCTGGGATCATACATAGATCTCAGCATAACATTTTTTATGGTGAAAGATGAGAGTATTCAAAATAATAACTGCAGATAGGATCTTGAGAACATCTGCTGGGAGTAAACCACAAGCCTGAATGTCAACAGAGCAGGATAAAATACAAAACACTCCTTGTGCCCACCCTACAACTGTGTTTTAATATACAAGAGTGCCAATACTGAGTCCATCTCCCTGGTGCTTCTTTCTGCAAGAGTTGCCATCAGAATGAACTACACTGCAAAAGATTTGCTGTCTTTTTTGTAAAAGATCCTTTTTACTCACAAAGTCCCTTCTTGTTTTAGATGTCTTTTCACTTGGGATTAATTTGGTTGGTATTTTAGCTATGTAGAAAGCAGGAGGAAAAGGAGGGTATTTAGCAAAAGCAACAGCCAATATTGCAGGCTTCTACTGAGTATCCTCCACGAACCCACCTTCTTCCCTGCTTTCTGTACAGCTAAAATTACTGTTTGCATCTTCATCAGTATAAAGTGAGGTTACTGTAACTCCTTCTCTGTCATCAGCATTGCTATGCCCATTCAAATGAAATTTAACAGTGAATTTCAACAAGTCCAAATTCTAGCAGCTGTCTTCCTTTCCAGTCTACTTTCCTTTAATCCATCTGGCCATCACTTGCAAAACTTGCAACAGATATTAATTTCTAATACCAGAAATTGCCTAATCTTGCCTAATAATGCTGCCTCATTTCCGTGTCCCTGGACTCCATTATTTGGGCTACAGCTTCCCCTTTGCCAGCCAAGCCAGCATCTTCTGGTTGTGTCCAGCTGCTTAAACAGCCACTTGGCTGAGTGATGGCAGACAGAGAAGGTAAATGATGCCTTCTGTTTTCTTCAAACAGGCCAAGGGGAAACCGAAATCTGCACAGCAGCAGTGCACACAATTTGACTAAATCTTGCAGTCCTTAGAGTGAAAGGGTTTTAACAGCCACAAGAAAAACTTTTAACTCTTTTGGAAATGCTGATAAAATTGGTTTTCCACATACAGACTTCTAAAGAACCATGGTAACAAATAAGTTCAGCCACTGGAATGGGTAGCTGTCATAATTCGTTGAGTGTAATAAAGATTTTTGTGGAATTAATCTGAATTATGAGTTTTTTACACTTGTTTCTCCCTTGTGTGTTTTTTTCATGCAGGCAGTGTTTTGCTCATGCAAAAATGTCACAGGCCATGGCTGGAATTTCAGGGCATGACACATCATCTATGTGGTGTTCAGAACAAACATTGCAATACCACACCCACTACATTTGGAACTTGTGACTGCATTGGAGTATCATTGTGGTAACACTGTAGCAGTAGTTAAATATTCATGTCATTGATGTCATTACTATCTTTGGAGCAAAATTCCTTGCTTGCTGCGATAGGATTCAAGAAAATTCTTATCTGATTGGTTTTTATTTTGCTTTTAAGTAATCCCCACAATTTGCAAGAAAGTGATAAATTAGCACCAAGAAGAAAAAAAAAAGAGGGGTATGCACATTAGCCTCTGCAAAATTGAGAAATGTATTTAAAACTCTTCAGTTGATAACCAGACTCTCATATGGAACAAGGCCAGAAATAAAAAAAAAATGAAGCTATTTAATTTGAAATAGGGATTGGAAGCTAGAGTAGCAAACCTGCCTCTTCGCAACCATCTTCTTTTAGGTCCAACCAAAATGTGTTGAAGCCACAAGGGAGGAAGAAACGTGAGGGGAAAAAAAGACATGATGTAGAGGATGAGCAATGGGAAAATAAGGAAAAAGTATACATTAAAGTGGGGCTGAAAAAGATCTTAAGGTGAATTTAGGAAAGAACTTGGACACAGAGAGACCCACATTCTTTGGAGAACAAGCATGTTCGTTTTACAGAGCAATGAAGGAAAACATATAAGGGTATAGGCTGAAGAAGAGTGGATCACATGGCATTGGAAAACCCAGCAGACAAAGCAAGATCAAGAAGAAAGAATAAGAGTTGGCATTCAGACAAGATAAAATTAAGAAAAAAATAGAGGCTGTTATACTGAAAACAAAAGACAAAGGAGCTACTGGCAACCACAAGGAGAGGGGAAGAAGTAGCGTGGGAGAAATGAAGAGACAGTGTAGAGACAATCTAGACTTTCACATTTAAATTGGTTCAATTACTTTTGAAAAGGAAAAGCACAGGTTTATTACTTTCAGTAATGGAGGAGAAGTGGAGGAACAGCTCTTTAGAGCAGTAACAGTTTTGAATCTGAAGAAAAGATGATTCACTATTCTAGTAACAATTAGTATATTAATCATTTGCTACATCCACAAGAAGTAAAATCAGACAATTCTGCAAAGTGAAGAATCCTACAGAACAACTGGGGAATCTAGCAATTTAATGTAACACATTCATCATCAATTCATCAGGTACAATGGCTGTTTGGTTCTATAAAATAATGAATCAAAAGCGTTACAAATTTTGGCTCAGGGACCTAAAATGCTTGATACTTGAAATTTTAATAGGTTTGAGGGAAGAAAACTCTCCAATGAATAAAGCTGTTTTATCTTACAAGCATCTCATAAACTGTTTAAATGAAATTTGAAATATATTCGCTATCAAAACTAAAACTGCTTTAAAATGGACATATGATGAGTTTAAAGTTTAATTTTCCCACAAGAACCTCAAATACCTCACAGAAGGATTGTATAAGATATATAAAGTGTCAGTTGCTTCTGTAGCTTTTCCTAATCTATTTCCTGGCCATTAGTGAACTTTGCTCCTGAAGCACTCACTGCACCTTTACCACGATGCCATCTCTGGCTGCAAGCATTTTTACTAGGGTGGAACTGGTGATGCATGCAAAATTATTATGTGGCTCAATGAGCTGTGACAAAGGTGCAATAATAACACACTCAGGGTAGAGCAGTGAATTTTAAGGCAAAGGCCAGATTTGAGGGCAGCTAAGAGCATTATCACCACATCCAGGAGAGCTCTGAGCGGACATGAGTGCTCTGTTTGGAGGTCAGACACTGGTGACTGGCAGTGGCCAAACTGGCTCATTAAAACTGACCTTTTGCTGCCAGCATGATGCACACTTTCAGGATGGTTTAGGTGACAAACACTGTCTACTGCTGCTGGACTCCAAAAAAAGGGATAACATCTCTTCCTGATGGGATAAGGGAGTGGACTGCATCTGGCTGGGAGAAAATTAACATTTTTTGTAGCAGCCTGAATGGTGCTATGGATTTCTGGTTAAAACAGCACTGATAAAACCCCAGTGTTATGATTGTTGCTGAGCAGTGCTTTGCGACTCCTCTTTTTCGCACTTTGTCACCCTGGCTCGAGGCTGGGGACAGGCAAAGAAACTGGGAGGGAGTTTTGGTGAAAAAAATTGAGCAAAGGGATGTTCTGTGCTGAATAATGTAGTCAGCAATAAAATCTCCAGAACAGGTGGAGGAATTCCAGATGTTTGCATGTATGACATCCCAAGCAACTCATTCCCATGATCTGCTTTCCAGCAAGTGGCTGGACAACTGTCACAAAAAGGGGAAGGGAATAATGCATTCCTTATTTTGCTTTCACACACAAATTTTGTTTCACTTACTAAACCATCTTTATTTCCAATCCTCCAAATCTCCCTCCTCCAAAACCACACTGAGAGAGGCCACAGCCTCTGTTACACCCAGCTGTGGCATCACAAATATTGCAACAGGCTGACAATGATAACAAAAAAGCTCTTCCCCGCCAAAATGATACACCAAGAGGCATGATTCCACTTAGAAAAAATAACTTTGGGTCTTTATAATTATGTTTAACTTTTCTGACTGATCTGTTTGACAGATATTTGACTACAAGAGCCAGAGGTAGAGGAATAAAACACATGATTAGAATTTTTACTGGGTTTACACAGCTCTGAAATATGATACTTAGGTGCAACCTAAGGGCTCAGACTCCCTGCAATAACTCTGGAATGCTAATTAATGCTGAAAACACATGAAGTCAGTTCAACACTTCTCCTGGGTGGATTTCCTCAGAGCTGAGGATTACTACATCATTGGTCTGATATATTTGTATTGTACTTGTTGAAAATAGGGCATTTTCTCAAAAATAAATATCAGCTTGTTGAGCTTCTGTGAACCAGTTCAATTTTGCCTGGTGCTATTTTCCTAGGATAGAAAGATGATGAAACACTGATTGGAACAATAGATCAATGTAGAAGATGAAACTCAGATGAAAACAACAGTTCTCACCTCCACAGTGTGTGTGCATTGATGTTAAAATTTTAGATCTTGAATTTAAATCTGGAAAGCTCTCTAATTTCTAAATACAGCTGTCAGCAGACATCTGCCTGCCTTTGTATCGAAGACAGCTGGTGTGGGAGAGTTAATAACAAGGAAAAAGATATTAAAGGAAACGAGCCCTCCATCATGATTGAGAGTCAAATATTAATATTTTCAAGTACAGACAATACCAACAAGCTGTATTTTTTATCTCTTATTGATCAACACAGCCTTAATAAAGCCTAGGTATGAAACAATGAGTAAAAGGGACAAGAAAGGCCATAGCCATATACGTTTAGCATTAATATAAAGGTAAAGATGAAATATGTAAATTATGCTGCTATTTTCACTGGATCTTTTGTCGTTGTTCGTTCAGTGAATGTAAGGGACAGAAGCGAGGAACTTCAAAAGAATAGATAGTATCTAAAGAATGGACAAGCTGACAAAAGAGATTAGGGATGAGATGTGAGAGATCAGCAGAGCCAGATAATCCTCAACATCTGTCTAAGAAATGAAGGAGAAGGTGAAGGTTATGTACAGGATTACTCTTCCTAGCAAGAGGTGTCTGAAGGACAAGAGAAAAGAAAAATTAGCATTAAAGACAGTTACCATAACAAAGAAGTATAAAAGTTAAAAAGCAGTCACGGCTGCTTTACAAATTGTGAACCACCAACTACATGAAAAGGATTTATTACATGTGAGCCAAGAGCTCTGTTCAAATATGGAAAATGCCATGAAGAAGATGAGAAGAAATGAAGTGTTCATGTCAGGAGCCTAGTCTTAACTGTCCTCTCATCTCCTCCAACTATAGCCAAGCCTTGGCTGTATTTCTTATACATTTCCTGTTTTCTTTCTGTGCATATTTTTCTCAGTATGCTCTGGTGCTGACACTGACTTCTGGAATCAACTGCGTCTAGGAGAATTTTCTCAAGATCAGTATTTTTGGTTGTCTGCAGGCTTGCCCAAACATCCTCAGTGAGGATGTACACACCTTTTATGCTACAGTATGGATACGATTTATACTAAAATGTTTATGGCACAGGTGCCTGAGGCACAGGCCTATTGGGAATGCACAGTTTCTGCTGTACAGCACCGGCTGCACAAAAAGTGATCATCCATTTCTGCTCCACATTCATACACCACAGAAACACCAGGACTTGCCAGTTTTGCCACCACCACTGGTAGTGTGACATGCATCATGCATTAGCCAGAGAGAAAACCATGAGAGTGAGGAAGACACTTGGAAATCCTGCCATTCTGCACATGCTTAGCACTTTGGTGTGCATCAGTAATTTGAAGAAGGTATGCAAATGATTTTATTAATCAATTCAGAAATTACTCCTTAGAAACTATGTGAGACTGTAACACCTTATATACTTTCCCAAGATTAGCAAAATTTAATCTTAAGGATTTCTTAGAGAAGCTGTTTAGACCTGGGAGCAGGAATTCTCTTCAGTTCCAATTTAAACCCACAAACTGTGAGTCTATCAGCCTTGGAAGGAACACTTTCCAGCTCCTTCCATGTCTGATTACTGCTTTATGAAAGAAAATAAGAGGAGGAAAATCCAGGATTAGCAAACCCCTTGTGAATCCTGTTTGTTTCCGCTCCAGGAGACTATTAAAATATTTAAAAATAAATGTCTGAGATAAAGTCCTTGATACACCTATAGAACAAGAATTAACATAAAATCCTAAGTGCCCATTGACCATATTTTGAAGCAGTTACAAACATTTACCTTAATGGATGAACAATCTCTGGCAGAAGAATTCTTTGCACAAAAGAATTAGAGAATAAAAGAGATAATCTGCTTTTACTACAATGTATAAATTGTATTAGTGTTTCCCTAAAGGATCTGATTTGTCTCAACAGGTAGCCAAGTGTACAAACTGGATTCAAATCCCTTCTAGCGGCATGTTCCTCTTTCATAGGTTTCTGAAAACTAAAGATTGAACATTACCCAGTAGTACACCATTTTTTGGAGGGGATACCTGTCACTAGAAAGGTTTGAAGATAATTTCATAGTTATGGTTTTCAAACACATAAACAAGACAACAAAAAGGGCCAGAAGTTTTTAGACAATGAGAAGTAAAGCAGATTCCTCTAGTCCAGTATACTGACCCAGGCTTGTAGAGGTCTGCTACATAATTGCCTCCCCACAAGCTTAAATTCATAAATGAAAGACACTGGGTTTTCTACACACTAGTCATGAATCCTTTTAGAAGTAAAATAATCAGAATACATAAAAAGGTCCATGAATAATAAAACTGTCTGGAAGAAAAAAGAAGTTAAGTTTGACAATAACAGCTTTGCCCAAGCCCCTGGGCAAATTATTTCTGTGCTTTTTATTTCTATCCAGCTCTACTTTTTATTTAGATTGTTTTCTCCAGAGAACTAGATTATTATTTCACAAGGGCTTTTCACAATCCCCTTAGCTCTTCACTGCTATTCTTCCATAAACCTTCCTTCAAGAGTTATTATTAACCTTAACCTTGTTCCCCAAAAAATTCCCTCCATCCCTTACATAATCTTTTTGAGAGTATGGTAAACACCTTATCATCAAAAAGGAGTAAGAGTAAAATAATTAGAAATTTATCCTAAATATAAATTTCTGAGGGGATATAATTGTATTATACTCTTATTTTATTTGGAAGAACATAAGGATATCAGAGAGAGAGGATGAAAGTTTTTAAACTTGTCAGTCTTGCTATACATGTGGAGCTCTAGCAGTGTCATGACCTCAATTCCCCCATGATATTTCCATCAACAAAACTAAGGATGTGGGTACAGTTTTCTACCTCTTCAGCTCTTTCTGTTAATTTGTCATTCTCCAGGTTCTGGAGCTAAGAAACTCTCAGGTTTTCTGCCTTCTATTATTATTTGATAAAAAAATTAATTACAAATCTTAGAAGTCAAAAAGAAAATGAAGCTGAGCTGAGTTTGATGTAAGGACAATGAAAGATAATTATCTAATCTAAGAAAATTCAGTGATATGTTCAACAAAAGAAAAGGTTTTAAAGATATATTTTAAAGTAGACATTTGTTGGCCAAACACCAATTTCTTAAAATGCTCATCTAATACAAATGAATCACCCACCTTATACATTTTAAATATATACAAAATACATTTAAAATGAAGCCAAAATACATTTTGAAGCATGCAGCAAAACCTCACCACCCTATTTACAGCTACATAAGCATATACTGACATAGCATGCCTTTTTTTTTCTTCAGAAACATCTGATTCCTGCCATGTCCTATACTGAGGTACCACAGACCCCTACATTTTAAATCATCTTTCTAGATCTAACTTCAGATCTTCAAAGGTATTTAGATACCTAATTTAACTTGATTTAGTTGAAAACGAGGCAGTTATGCAGCAAAATGTTCTTGAGTATGAAGAAAAAAATGACATTTTCCTGAGAAATACTTAAAAGTTTGAAATACACCTTACGTAACTACAATCAAGCAAATGATCATCACAACTATTCAGGAGTAAACTTTCAGCTGGTCAAGATACTGGCTTAACTGAATCAGTGGATCATTCAATTGGTCATCAACACCAGGGGTTAAAATGTCTCAGAGACTGCTTCAGGGAAGGTTTGGATAGTGAAAAAGGGGCACTAGTTCATTACCTGCCTGCTGGAACAAGACAGTTACAGCTGGGACGTCTATCAAGAAGGGAAAAATACTTATTTTCTCTCATGACGACCTGGCAGCTGAAGATGCTAAGAATGTTCAGTGGGGGAAATTTCACATTGTTTTCTGTCTGTTTTGAGAAGTGGGATTCCTCTAGAAGATAACACAATGCTGTAGAAGGCCTGAAAAATATCCTAACCAGGCCTAGGCCTGCTGGTGGGGGAGAGGAGAGCGAAGAAGTTTGGAGACTGTAGAACACATCCTTGCAAAGAACTGCTCCTGTGCCAGGCCCTTGATGGCAGCTGGGAATGGCACAGGGGCTTTTGTTTGCCCTGGCTAAAATGGAATAAGCTTAGCAGTGGATGCGTCTCTGTTTTACCAGAGTGGGGATGGAGTAAATCTACCCTTACACTCCAGCTGTGGATTTAGGCTGTCTTGGGTTACCTGCAGGTGTTTCAGTTCTCACACTGCCAAAATCATCTTCGCTTCTCATGTGCCTTTACATGAGATATCTTCTCCTTTCCCCTCTTTCCCCACTCACCTTTGTGTTACTCCTTCTCCCCTAGCTTATGTCCACACTACAATGCAAAGCTCACCACATCAATTAGCAGCAATTCCCTGGCATTGTGCTGGGATTAAGATGCTTCCAGGGACCATTCCCAATAAGTGTTTTTATTCAGTGCCCTGATTTTTGGAGACAAAATAAACTCACTGGGTTACATGATGGCTATTCATGTCAGTCAACTCAAGGCCTAAGGACACAGTGTCAAAGTCCTTTACATCTTTATCTACATTGACACTGTTTCCACCTGCCCTGTTTCTTATTTCTCCAGTTAAATCAGCTTTTACACAACCATGTCTTTCCAGCATGAGAAAGAGAAAGGAAAGGGTGAAGGTCTGCTCTTGGGTTGTTCTAAAATAGGCAGCACAGGTAAATTGGGAAAAAAAGGGAAAGAGAAGGACTGAAAAGTACGCGATGAGATTCCTGCTGACATTGGCAAAGAGATGACTAAGATTTCCTTGGAAAAGCTGCTATTGGCTGCTGCACACCATATCAGCAAGTGCAAAGGGTTAGCTAAGACAGCACACAGGTTTGGTCAATTGAAACATCCAAAACTTTTCTCCTTTGGCTTCAGCAACACATTCTGCTACTGTCTTCAGTACTATTGCCTATTTTGTCTGCTCTGTGGAACCTGCCCTTCAGAAACAGCAACAACAATGCCAACAAAAATCTGAGGAATTCAGGAGGGCTCAAACATCAACTTCAAAATTTTTTTTTCTTTATTTTTTCTTCCTTCCAGAAATTGAAATAGTTCTAATGACATGACTTTAAATAGTCTCACAAATAAAGTGTCAACATCCAAAGGATATAATGAATGGTGTAGGAGAAAAATCAAAATGTATATATTGTCTTTCAGTTACATAAAAATGATGCCAGTTGAATGAGAACCTTTTAGCATATGAGGAGTAGGGGAAAACTACTCTGAAAAGTTCCAAAATACACATTAGCACCAATTAGTCTTCTCTAACAGGATTAAAGAGCCACAGTTAAGGAGAAAATTTAAGCCTATTTCATAATGATTTATTCTTAGATGGTATTTCTCTGAAGGGCCAATTCACCATCAACCTCTCAATTACAGTCAAATCAACTCAAAGTAAATCCAGCCAGCAGAAATTGCTAAAGCACATAGAGCAAATATGAGTTGAGAATTGCCTTTCATCATAATTTTAGATTTTCTTTTTTTAAGGCCCAAGGGCATATAAATGATATTTTGAATAAGTGGAACTCACTGTAATATCTCGTCCAAGGTTTGAAAAGCATCACTTTCTATCTGGGGTCTAAGTACAACCTCAAATGGCTACTGTATTGTCAGAATCTTCTATGTAAAATACAGCAACTTTTGGAAAACCGCCATCCTTTAATAATTTACTCATTGTTTATATACTGTTTGGGGTTTTCAGAAAAAAAAATTTGCAACAAGACTGAGCTATGAAGCAAACAGTCTCTTTTTAATCTGAACATACTCCCACAGCAATGTGGGTTTTTTTTAAAGCAGACCTGTTAAGCTGTGCATTTAAAATACACCCAAGCTACATAAAACCCTCTAAGACTTTAAGCAACAAAACATCTAGAACATTAAATCACAAGAAGTGGGGGTGGGTTTTATCTGTGTTGGTAAAGATTATGGGGAATAGCTCCCTACGTTTTCTGCTTAAGCACATTAAAGGCACAAAAATACACCAACGGTTGAGGCAACAACATAAAAAAATCTCTTAAATTGGCCTGAAAAGTTCTAAAGTTCGGACATGCAAGTTCCTTGAAAAAGCTCTTGTTTTTTATATCTAAGTAGCCACTGCATTGCCTGAAACACAAAGAACGATGCTTTCAGGTCTGGCTGCATTCCAGTTTGGGTAATTGCATTTTACCTGCACAAATTGCATTGGCAGTTTTCATTAGGCACAGTATTATTCTTTATTTCCAACTTTACATTGTTGCTATATGCTATTAACACAGTTTTGGCTCTTCAGCAAAGAAGCAGCTGCATACTGCAAGGAAACGCCCACAATATCAGAGCTTCTTTTTTTTTTTTCATCAATTCCTCAGTGTTCCCCAAAAAAAGCATTCTGGATAAAATTTGGAAGCATCTAGGAAATCAGCTATACATTGCCATAAATCTAATCTTACACTCACCCCCTCCACCATTTTTTAAAGGTTGTAAGTTACCTTAGGAAAAAAAGAAATCTTTTTTGTTGCTTTTCAGATGATTTTGAGGGCATTACAACTCTTTGTGCCTCTGATTGTTTTAATGTTTAGGCCTATTATTAGTTTATGGCTTACAGAATGAATAATCAAAACAGTACTGTATCAAAATTTTGTCCAAAGCTAAATATTAAGAAAGTTTGGAAAAACATGAAAGAAGTTGTCCCTTCTGCATAATATACAACATAAGCCCAAATCCTGATGCAGAACCAGAGAAAATCATGACCTGTGTTGATGGACTGAAAACAGTGGCATCAAGGCTCTGTCTTCAATGCAGAACCTCTCCATGTCCTTGATAAATGCCCTGCAGAATCATATTAATTTATAATATTCTAGACCAAGCTATACCATTTCTTTACAGTTATAATACAGTCTCTTTTGCCCAGAGTTTAAAAATGTTTTTGAAATAATGAGATTCAACTTTTCAGAGCTAATTAATTAAGAGAGTATGTAATTAGATATGAATTAGTATCTTTTACAATATAACTGTTGAGAATGAAACTCTGGTTCAGAAAAAATTGTCTGCCATTTCTGTGGGAAAATTCAGATTCTTGTACTAGAATCCTGATGGCAATTGGAACTGAACTGTTGCAAAGAACTATTCCCTAGCTGGTTTTCTTATTGGTTTGGTTTAGTATTTGTTTTTTCCCTTTTAACTGTATAGGCTCTATAATAAAAGATGAAGTATCAAGGCATTAGCCCCATTTTGCCGCCTCAGCACCATAAATAAAAAAGATAACTTGGATTGGTGCAGTTGTACATTCTTCACTGCCTTTGTTCTGCCTGAAGTAAAAGTCAGATAACATATGGTAGGTTCATCTTTGTTTATCCAGAGATCTTTTTGACATTCCATAAGCTAGACTCATGGAAGACATTTTTTATAACATCAGTCTTGATGAGCTAAAGACAGAAATGAATGTGTTCTCCTGTGGCTGCAGAGTTTCTCAGATCATCTACCACAGTTCTGTCATAAATAATATCCAGAAGGGGGTTATTATCCTCTCTGATTAGATGATTAGGCTAGAAGCTAAACCCACAGTTACTGATCCTAGAAAAAAATATCTCCTATGTTAATGTATGAAACCGGTAATGGATTTAAGGGAGAAGGAGGGGAGAGGAAGAGAGATGCAAAGTACAGATAATGCAGCAAAGTCAATAATCAAGATTTTAGGTAATTATATGGGAAATAAAAAAAAACCTGAGGCTAAATTGACTTCTGTCAGATATTGATTTTCTTTTTCTTTTTGTCTTTTCAGGAACTTTTTCAGATCTAACATAATGACTTACTAGCCCTTGGAAGGTGTCTTATTGATAAAAGACCCCATGAAAATGTGACATCCACAGGGTAATTCCCAGGGCTGGAATTAACAGCAAGTACACAACATGGATTCACATTGGTGAGACTGTCTGCCCATTGTAACCTAATTGAAAACACTTCTCTTAGTGGCATTAGAGATTACCAACACCAATGGCATTCTCTCAGAGGTGTCCTTTACTAATTTGACAGTCAAGGCACACAGAGAAGCTGGAGACCCTCATAAATACTTTTTTTAATCTTTGCCAATAACTCCTCAAGATTTCTATGAGACAGAGATGACAGAGAAGAATGGCCATTACCGTAGCTAAGGATTGCAATTTGCCTTTCTGGAGACACACCAAATATTCCTTGAAGTGGTGAACCTAGTTAAATTATTTTGTCTGACCTTATAAAGACCAGCTAAGATGCTTAAAGACCAGCAGAGAGATTGGATAGCACTGTGAAGGCTTGATCCTCTGTTGTAGCAACACATCAACAATGACATGCACAATCAAAACTATAAATCACTTCCATTGATACTTGAGCTGGCTTAGTACATACAATTAAATCTAAAGAAAAAAAAGGCAGGAAACATGCTGGCCAAGAAATTCTGCTTCACCAGCAGCAAGTCAGTGAGCACTCGGAGCTGTGGTGGCATGAAAAGTAAGAAGGTGGACAGCCTGAAAACCTCAATTACTTGGTTAGCAATTAGCAGCAGAGCTATTTGACTTAGAAATAATTTTCAGCTCCCAGTTCCAAGAAGGTTTCCTCTGGGGTTTATTTCAAAGGTGATGATGAAAGAAGACAGTTCTCTTATTCTAAAGGTTGGGACACCCTTTAAAAGTACCCAGTGGAAGTTACAGCTCTTTTAATTTAAGACCACAATTTTTATCAGCAGAGATCTTCCATTCATAAGTAGACTTCCACTGAATAGTCAAAGAGTTGTTCTTTTAGCAAAAGAAACAAATTTTCTATTCTTCTGAATCTTAAACCAAAATATCATTAACTTATTCTACACTTAGGGCCATGCTTTTCTAAGTTTTTACTGCAAAGAAAATAAAGTTCTCTATCTTGTATTCATACAGCCAGTGTAAGTCTCCAGAGGCTCTGCTGGACAGAGAAATGACTGTGGTAAGGTTCGCCCAGTCAGAGCGCTGCTGAAATCCGTGTTGTTCATAAATTCTACTTCCTTTTTTTTCCTTTTCTGATAAAACTTTTAAAGTGAACACAGCTACGAATATAATAATAATCTTGTACAGGTGAATTCCCCAAGCTCAACAGCCTCTAGAAAGGATATGCATTTCCAACGTTGCTCCAGTGGATGTCAGTGGAACATACAATTTGTTTTATTGCCTTGAGTCTATCAACCAGCCAAACTCTCAGTTTTTCTATGAAACCCAAGCCACGGTCTTGTGAGGTTACAGAAATAACACAACTGTTTGAGTGTTTTCAAGTGCAACTCTGATAATGGTTTATGGTGGTTGGAATATTATGTCTGAGAACTGATCACAATCCATTGATTTGTAAAGGCAGGAATCATGGTTCTGAAAAGGAAATGCTTTTCCCATAGATATACATGACAGATAGCTACTTCCAGGACTATGTGCAATTTTTTAGTAGTAAAAAATTACTGATGTTAACCTATGGAGTGCATAAAAGATGAATTGTTATCAATAGAAAACATTTCTACGTAAGTGAGCGGAAGAAGAAACGTGACAAAAAACTAATATTTAGGAAACGTTTTGGAAGCAAAAGTTAAAACCAAATTCCTCACTAGCAAAGAAATTTAAGTGCACTGAGAAAGCAAATTAAATTTTGCAACAAAAAAGATGCAATAAAATCTTCTCAATGTTTGTATGAGATCTTAAAGCAAATATATTTATGTTGAGATGTCTTTGTATTCCTGGCGTTTACTTTCAATCCTTGACATAAATTAATCGATTTCGCTGTAAATGTCTGAGTTTCCTCAGTTGTGTGACACAATAGGTAACATTAAGAACTGTCTTTCTCCTTTTTTTTCATAGAAGAAAAGTGACCATGTTTACAAATTGGGAATAATACACTTCCATCTTTGCTTACAAATTATCTCAGTCTCATCTGTGTTTTATTTCATTTAAGCCTTTAAGGCATAGCATCTGCACTGCCAGCCTACACTCAAGATTTGATGTTTGGGTTGAGATGAAGTTGAAAAATAAATCAAAAATATATTCTAAATACTGAAATGTGATTAGCCAGATGCAAATTCCTCTCTTCTTATTCCAAGTTCTGACATGATCTGACTGTCTTGAGCGTACTGCATTTGTAGAAAGTGAGTATTCAACCATTTCAGTGTGCGTTTTTTGTCTTTTTCGGGTGCCTCTGGAAGGAATGGCCATCCCAAATCAGTAGCACTTTTGCTTTCTGGCTGAATATTAGCACACTCATTATCTCACATAGCTTGCAGTCAGAGCTCTCCTCTTAACTTAAGCCTTGGCAATGGATGGAACTGGAGCAGGTCCATGGCTTTCTGAAGCTAACTTGCTGACCAGTTAACCCACAGCTTTAAGGAGTATCTTTAATCTTCAGAAGACTGTATATTTTATGATGTTTTCTTCAATAACTCTTTCCCTTATATTCAACAAAAATGAAACAGTAGAAGTAACCAAAAGTAGAAGTCAAACTGAAAAGTTGCTCTGCTTCTAGCAGTTTACCAAAATCTTGAACAGTAGCAGTTTTTGCAATTAATTAATGCAACATTTTCACGAGCTGAGATACTTTGCATCCTCAGTATAGTAAATATTTTAAAGATTGCTGAAACTACTTTCTTTTTTATGTGGCTGCAATAACTGTGGGAAGAGCATGTTGATTTCAAAGGTGTGGATTCTTCCCTTACAGCAAAGGTATTAGTTTCCTGAGATGTACTGGAGACTTTTTGGGATAGCTATCAAGCAAAAGAACTTCAGTCCTGCTTGGCCATGCCTGCTGGTTACTACATTTCTGTCACTGTGTCTGTCAGTGTCCTAATGAGGGGGACTGGCCACTTGTTGGTGTAACAGCATCAAAGCAAAGCATGGCCCTACAACTGACCAAGAGGCATCAGGACTTGACTGCAGCTGTACATGGATTTGGGAAGGGACGCTCTTCCTGGGTACCATCTCTTGCCAATGGAGAATAACAAACAGCACATGCTAAAGTGTTCTGCTATCCCTGCTGTCCACATTAAGACAGACATAATCTGGAAGATTGCCTTTACAGTGCTGCTTCCCTAAGTGCAGAGGAATAATACAGCAAATCTCACTGCGGGTGAGGGATATCTCCTCATGTAGCCAAACACCACCTCTTCGGTTATGCAGCAGCATGAAGTTGCTTCTTCTCATTTTGAAACTACCACACTGTATCTGATAGAAAGTGAATTCCAATATATTCTGGCAAGCAAATATTATTTAGAAGACTATAGAAAGAATAAATATACATAAAACTCACATTTTGCCTCACTCTTGCTGCCCCGAGATAAATGTTTACTAACCATATTGATGTGTATACACTTACTGTCTGCCACCACATTAGCTGAGAAGCACAGACCAGCATATGCAAGCAGCCAAACAAACAATGACAAAGATAGACTAAAATATTTTTCAACAGAAAATAATGAGAGCACTTTATGCACTCACTATACTACAGTTCCATTTAACTTCAAGAGTTCTATTAAGCATTGCTCTAATTGTACATCACTTAGAGTTCTTGATCTGTGAAGGGGAAGATAATAGATGCCAGGTCATTGTGCTAGTAGCCATTCATTCAATTTATATTGTCAAAATAAAAATCACACACATCTCAAAAATCCTTATGAGCGCACTAAAAATGGCATCAAAAAGCCATCTGTTTTAGGCCATGTAGAGCTCAGTAACAAAACAAATGTTGCATTTCATTTTCAGATCCAGGCTTATTGATTATTTTATCTCTTCTGCTGCAGAGTATGCCAGAAGGCCCTGCTCTGGAGGCAAGTTGCAATGAAAAGAGACAAGAATTTTATTAGTGCTAGAAGACACATAGCTTTGCTTTGGGAAAAATTGCTCAGCTCTCCAATGGAAAAAATAATACAAATGAATGAGGCCTGACAAAAAGCAGAAAAAAGCCTGCAGCTGCCATAAAATTGATAAAAGCTGAAAGGAATCACAGAGATAAGCATAATAATGCCTAAGCCAATGACATTTCATTATTATCTCTTGGTAGCTGTCTAGGGGAGCAGGTGAGCCCTTGATGCATTCTCTACCATGTCAATCACTACTTTGCCAACCAAATTAGAGATGAATCACCCACAGGATCTGCAGAACAGTCTAGTGCAGCTCCTTTTGAGAGAACAGCTCCTCGTGACAACGCAACACCTCCAGTAACATCGTTACTGCCAGTTTTATTACCTGCTAACAGCACCTCGGGAATTCATAGCCTTTATACACTTACAGTTTTTATCAGCTGGGAATGGCACAAGGTAACATTGAATACTCTGTGAGCTGGTGCTGCTTGTGGCACTGTGATCTTCACAAAGACATGGCAGAGTCAATTCCTCCTTCACATATTTACCGATAAAAGAAAATAACTTTTTGTGTTTTGATCTACTCTTTTCCCACTGAGAGGAATACATCTTCCACAGACATAGCTGGGTACTGCAAATGGGCTAATGACTGCTGAAAGCCACTCAAGCATGCAGGCACTCCTGCTCCATTCCACAAATCACCAGCTGAGAAAGGGCAAAATCAGTGTTGTCTCAGCTGGGAAAGAACAGCTACTTAAAACTAAGTGGGCATAGGCCCTTAGTCCCCACCTAAGAGTAAAGACAAGGCGGTGTTCCTGTCAGCTGTGCAAAGGGGACAGCTCGACTTTAAAGTAACAAACACAGCTGTACAAGCCCAAACTGGTTAATAAACTAATATTTTCAAAATGAAGCTCAGCTCCCTTCTGGACCAATTTGGTCAATGCTGACTCAGAATACTGGGTCTGTTTTTCACCTACTCTCTGCATAGGGAAAATTAATCCCTTTCCTAGGAAATAATTTATTCTTCCTCCCCAAATTCTTAGATATCTTGGTGATTTAATTACTTATCTCTAATAATAGTACATTTTACCATCTATTCTATTCTCTCTCTCCCAGGGTTTTACACACCTTGATGATAACCTCCTCATTCTAGACACCCTTGAGCTTCACAGATCAAATCTAGCTAATCTTTCACATCTTGCAGACTGAAAATTAGAGGTCTCTGTTGCAACCTAATCTCAGCAACGTCCTTCTCATTATAAGGTCACTGGAAGGACCCAAATTACTTCAACTGCAATTTTATTCTTTCTTCAATTTTTGCCCAAAATAATTTACAATTAAAAGTAAGCATAATCTGTCTGTTTAGGACTCTGTGTCAAGGCTTGTCTCTTTTTTTCTGTTTCCACATAGCATTCAGTTCGGACCGGATTACCTACAAATAATAGTCTTGAATTAAAGTCTACATTTCTCCTCCTTTTGCTATCACAGGTTATGTATTATTACTTTTGAGGCTCAGGTTCCTTGACCCTTAAGCTTTAAAGTCTCTAATGCATTAAAACAATGTAATAACGCTTTGTACACCAGGAGAACGGAGTGCTGGATTATTTTAATGGATAAGAGACACACTGTATTTAAGAATACCACACAAATTCTGAGCTATCATCCTCAGGAAAAGCTTGGTTTTGCCAGTGGCACAATCTTTTTGTAATATCCTTCTCCAAAGCCAATTACATGTGAGGCAAACAATCATTTTTTAAAATGAGTGATGTTGCCTAGAAATTCAGCCAAAATTTACTGACATTTTCTTATTAAAAGAAATGACTGAAACACGGCATTTTAAGGTACTTGAAATGTTCCTATTAGTATAGCTTGATTTCACTGATAGCAGTCCATGTCATATTATATTAGCAAACATGAAAATGAGCTGATGAATAACATTAATACCTTATGAAATAGTCCTATGTTATTTAGCAGGACCCTACGGAGAGGCAAAATTGCTTTTGCACATACCAGAACAGAATGGTTAAATTGTGATAAACTTTCTACATATTCTTTTTGATTCTCTAGATTCTGGCATGAGGCATTTAATTATGTATTAAATTCTACATAGCATTTAAAATATTTAGGGATGTATAAAGCATACTTTGACTTGTAAGTGAAATGTCTTGCCATTTATCACCAATTATACCCTTAATGAGTTCTGAGTATTGTCAAAGCTTTCTAGCTTGTCAGTGAAGATGCAAGTGCCACAAGATGCAGGAATTGATTTCTACAGGAAAGTTTACGAATTAGAAAAAAACTCTCTATAAAGATAGCACTAAAATCTGCCTTTAGGATCTACCACTATGTTTTACGCACAGTTTCATAGGAACCTCCCAGTCTGGGGTAAGAGTGAATAATTCAGAGGAAATGCTATTCATCTCTCATAAAAATATGTATAAACAAAGTACAGTCTTCTGAATGTACTCATTATCACAGAACTGCAGCAAACAAACTCTTCAGTAATTTTAGTGGCTCTGGATTAGATCTCATTTTAATTTCCTCTAAATGCATTTTAAGTAGGATTTCACTTGGTTAGAAAGAAACTTTTATATGGAGTTGATTTACAGATGACTGAAGATTTGGCACTTGGTTTATTTGGGTTTCCTGTTGTTGCTCATATCAACATGAAAGACGTGAGACCATTCTTTCCTACTGGAGGAACAGGATTCTAATCCTTATGAAAGGAAGCATGTAAAGGTAATGGGACATTTTAATCTCTCAAGAGAGGCTTGGGGATCAACTGGATTAGAGTGCTTCACAGAATTCCTATACCAGGGCAATGCTGCTTATCCCCAGGGAAGCTCTCTTAAGTTGTAGTCACATCACTATGTTATGTTATACTAACAGCTCACAATATTTATATTCAATAAAAAGAGATTTTGGGAACAAAGAGACAAAAACACTGAAACAATGGGGAGACTATTTAACTTCAGGGTGATGGCACTAGAGCTCACAGATAGAAAACTGGAGACCTGCTAATTAAGCAATATCCCATGTGGAAAAAAGTATCAGCTACTCATTGATCTTTATCTGTTTTCCACAAGCATAACTGGTTTTTACACAGATTATCAATATGCATGAAGCACCCTAGTTAAGAGTGGGCAGAGGAATACAAATACCATGCTCATTTATTAACTTGGGGATGTTTTCAGGTAAAATCTTTGTGTGTGCTTACAGTATGTACAGCACAGTCCTATCCCTGAATACTCTTTGAAGGAAGATATTTAGCATCCTTTGAGAACAGCTGCCTATCATGACAGCCTGGCAACAGGAACACACAAGTATTCACCCACAGCCACAAAAAATATCCTACAAAAACCTGCTTCTCACATCAGTTCTGAACTAGGAAACTTCAGTGAGCAAGTGCTCAACAGTGAAACAATTCTCTCTATGCCCTTCTGACAAATGCACCCAGACACGAGTAAGGGCTGCGCCAATATAAACAAAAGCAGTCTTGATTATCCAACACAAAGCTGCAACCTGGGGACATGTCTACTAAATAATTTGTAAGATCATGGATTTTACTACCTGCATTGTGTTTCTTAAAAGTTTAAGAAATCTGGTTTTAATTTAGCTTTTTAGCAATTTGTTTATTCTTCATGATTCTGCTATATGTGTAATCTGTCTCTAGATTTCAGAATGACCAACAAGTGTTGATATTGATTTTATCTTCTTTATGACTGTGTCACAATTCATTTTGCAGCAGGATTTTTTTAATCTTTTCATCCTAAAGTTCTTCTCCCCTTACCAAAAATGAATTTGGATATACATAAGACAGATAATCAATACTCTACGAACACTGGTCAATGCAAACTAAACTGCACAATGCTTCTTGAGTCACAGTTCCCCAAATCTCAAAGCACCTAAAAAGAATCCAAATTCTTTATCTTGCTACTTATCTACGAAGGTTGGTTCATCAGAACTTTTCTGCAGATTTGAAGAGAAACTGCACAGAAACTTCTGGCTACCTAGAGCCCAGTAATTATAGTCTGGTCCCAGGACACAATTACTGAACTGGAGCATAGGAGCTGAGTAGCTTTTGTTAGTTTTATATCCAAAATCACACCACCAGAGAACCATAACAAACATTCACTTGAATTTCTAACTGCAGATTATGTTTCATATTGGAAGCCAGTAACAGCAATAGCAAGGAAAATCATCATTAAGTGGATGTGGTTTGGTTTTCCTCAAAAGCTAGACACATTTCATAGCAAGACGGACAAAATACAGCCTGGTACACTGCTCTGCAGCTGGGTCAGCGGCAGCCAGCACGTCCTGAGTGCACAGTTTGTCTGGAATAACAGTACACAGGTTTTTACTACAAACCCATGAAGTGATTCAGAACTGTCCAGGATTCAAAAGCATATATATATATATATGTGTATATATATATATAGTGTATATGTCATGGGACTACAATTGGGTAAACACACACAAGGGAACCGCAGGGGCAAAGAGAGAGAAGGAATGAAGGAAGACCTCTGGAGATTCTGCTCTTAATGTACGAAACAGGAAACAAGCACATGCTAAAAGTGGTAGAGGCAAAAGAAAACCATGAGACAGGCAAGCAGCCCCAACAAAGTGTGTCTCAAATTCAGCAACTCCTACTACACTTTGTGGACGCTGTTAAAATTCAGCTTCACTAAAGAGTGTAAGAAATATCTTACTGGCCCTGTGCCTTAGATCAGTCCACCCTGTCTCCCTGACTATGGCACTAGGGAAAGTGATGTAACAGCTGATATCTGCAGTCCATTCATTCCCACTTCCCCTTCCCAGGCAACTCCACTTGCTTTCCCAGAAATATGGGAGAGAAAAGGCTTCCCTGCTGCTTCTGCATGGTATCTACTATGAACCTGTTGCCCATGTGTTTCTCTAATACCCCACACAACTCCGTCTTTCATCTCTCTGCATTCTCTGCTGTGGCAACAAATTCCCATAGTTCAATATCACTTTTGAAGAAAACAAGATATCTTCTCCCCTATATTTTAAGTGTGTTTCCCATAGTTATGGTATGTGCAGCCCTGCCCTTCATGATTTTTTTTTTGTCTCAGTCATATCCTCAGCACAATGTTTTCTTCTCCAAACCAAAGAGCTCCAGCCTTTTCACCCTTGCTTCAATAGCTTCTCTCATGTCAAAACAACTGTTCCTTGGCTCTTCTAGAGCGACTAACAGCATTGCTACATTCTGCCTCTCTTGATCCTAGCCCCAGAAACTGTGTCTATCAGCAAAAGAGAAAATATTGTGCCCTGAGACTTCTGCCAGAAATTTAGTTTTTTTGCAGCATGGTATTACTTAAGAACAGAACAGCTCTGAAATATCAGATCTTCTCCTGATACTTTGGAAGATAGGATGCACAGCTCCATGGGGCAAATCAGAGTAATGCTTTCTGCAGTCATGAAATGAAGCATTTAAAAGTGAAATAAGCAGAACCAGAGTTCCAAGAAATAATTGTTATCCCTGGAGTAACTCCAAATCCCCAGGAGCTTTGTGCATTTCTCATGCATTCCAAAGCAGGAAAAAAGGTGGATCTTAGTGTAAGCCTGGTGAAGCTGAGGATTAGGGAGAACATCTTGGTGATTCACATTATTAGTGTCAGTGTTGATAAATACATTCAAATGTTTTCCCATTTTTGCTGTCTCAGAAGATTTCATGTTGCTATAGTAGAAGGCTAAGCAGGCACTGTTATCTTCAGAAAACAAAGATTACAAGACACCCAAAGTTGATCGTTAGAATATAACAACTGAGGGTCCTCTGGGACAAATATATATTACTGTGAAAATACCTGAAATCTAAACACTTCAAAATTAATTTAGTAGTTATGGAATACAAAATATCTTGATCTCAGGAGACCTTTTCAAGACCTCAGCACTTCCACACAAGGTATTTGATTAGTAAGAAATAAAAATAAATGCTAATTCTGAAGAGCTTTCAAAGCAAAGAACTTTGGGAACAGATCCAAAAAAGTAATTTAGGTGCTTTCTCTGACAAAACCAATGGATGCATGTGGATTTTTGCCTAAGTGTTACAATTTTAAAGTTTATCAAATGTATTCTACTTAATGTGGAATTTCTGGTAGTATTTAATTGGTTCCTTACATCAATGCAAACATTTCCAGTAGTACATTTGCCAGTTTGTGAATGGGAATACAGAAACACAAAAATGGTAAGTTGGGAGAACTTAGCTTTTCTGGTTGTCAAGACAGGATAACATTTTCTATAATCCAATCATTAAATGATGCAGTTTTAGTAATAGATAATCTTTCTCACCAATGCTGAAAATACCCAAATCATATTACTTATATATGCATTTCTTAGCACAAAATTTTCTAACTCATGACAGCTCATAAAAACATGAAAGATTTTCTTTCCCCCTCTTTTCACCTCCCAAAAAGAACTGATAGTTGTTGCTCTTTCAAATTCAATATGGTGACCTCTGAAAGCAACCAGTGACACAAAACAGAGGAGCTCAGGCTGTTGTTTTTGTTCAAATAAATCCATCCTCCACACAGATTCTTGAGCTTTACTAAATGAAATGTCCACTGCCTATCTGTTAGTCAAGAGTGATCTCAAGTAAATTAATAGCAAACATTTTCCATAAGTAAATAAAAAAACTCCTGCAGGCTTCAGTACAAGATACTCCTGTATAGGTATTCTGGAAGCAATGGTTTGCTCCTTGCCAAGACTAAAATCCAAGAGTCCAGAAACAGAAAAATTCTAAGCCAGAGACAAAACCCCAAAATGGCAAACTTCACAAACAAATCTTCAGCTCAGGTATTCTTCATAAGAAAGGTCTTACTACTTTTTCATTTTATCAGCAATACAAATTTACTTGTTCTAAATATATCACTATGATGATTACTATTATTATACACTTGTATACATTCCTTGTGCCCATAAAGTGAACAGGACTATTGGTGATAGAATTTCAGAAAAAAACAATGCATAGACTCCTTGAGTATTTGGAAAGAAGCATAAAGGAATTGAATTACCAGTATGTTAAATTCCTTCCCTGTTCTAAGTAATAATTTACAGAAACCTGACCTATTGATTAGATTGGAGCATCAATCTAATCAATAGTTGGAAAAACGAAGTGTTGGACCACCAAAAACCAGAGGACCCATATCCAAATTTAAGATTATGAAGTTGCTATATTTTTATATCAGGTTTAACAGAACCACACTGCTATCTGTCTCCATCCTTCCCCTCAACCACTGGGCTCAGCTGGGACTCAGACTTGAACATATGCTTTATCAACACCCACAAGTTTGACCCTAGGTAGGCATTTCAAAGTGCTAATTTTCATGTTTTACATTTTTCTAACTCAGTTTCAGGTTTGAAAAAAAATAATACACCATCTTTCCATATTGTTTTTGGTTTCTTTCAAAATGAATTTGTTTCTTTTAGCAAAATAGGTAATAGGTTAAAAGAAAAGAGGTAAAATCAAAGGGACACTGGACTTGATTTGGAAAATAAAGGCTGAGAGCAACAATTGTGTCACTGTGCTCTTCTTTCTTGAGTCATCACTTCTCATTAAACACAATTATGTGGGGACACACATTTGTTGTAGGGTGTGGGTTTTCATGCCTTTCAGAGTGTCATAACCTAAGTGATCCATGTACTACAAGCAGGTAGGATTTCACAAGGAGGAAAACCCCATATTAGCTTTCATTTATCTGGCACAAAGACAACAGCAAAGGCAGAGGGGTGGCCTGAACTGCCTCCACCGACCTGCCAGGTACTCCGGGCTAGAGACTACCAAAATCTGGGCTCGTTCTCTGGTCCTGCTCCCTTGGCAGGCCAAAAATGACCATGAAGCGCCAGGTAGGGTAATCACACATTCACTTACCAGCTAGACACATTCTCCAAATTCAGAAAAACATCTGCAGGAGAACTGGACACCTCCACCTGAAGAATGGATTGTCCTTCCAAATGTAAAATGATCTATGTGTGCCCAGAACTAGACAAAAATGGGAGGATATGATCTAAAAAAACCTGTAGAGCCTGAAATTGTAACACTGTACTGTAAAAAGGGGAAACACTTTTCAAAAGTCATGAACATAATGTAGATCCTTTCCTTTCTTCTTGAGGTCTTAAAATCTGTGATTTTGACAATTCATGATAATCAGTACATGCACCAGCTTTGGATAAACTACCTTTCAGATCTCTGCATCCAAACTGAAGCAAAACCTCAATAATTATCTCTGCAGACTAGATAGTCTAAAGCTACTTAAAATAGCAGAATAAGAGCAAATATCTGTTCTTCATATAGACCTTCATATATACTTTTGCAACAATGGATCAAAGTCTGGGATTAATATCCCAGCTGCAGCAATAATGCAGCTGCACTGTCCCTCTCTGGTCAGCATGAAACTTGCTGCCCAAGTTTTGTTCAAGTTTTAATACAAAAAAACTTAGCCCAGGACCTATACAGAAATATTTAATATGTGGCATCATCTCTTCATGCAGAAATTGAGATCAGATTGCCATTGTCTCCTAATAGATAGAAAGGAGGGCAAGAAGTGGAATTATAAAGAAATAAAGACATTTATCACTGAATTGTTTCAAACAAAGCGGGAAACAGTGTCTTGCTGGAAGAAATACTTTTGTGAAACACAGATGCCATGCTGTTTACCTAATGACAAAGTAGCTGAACCAGAAAGATGGATGGATTCTCACTGGCAGTTCCTGCTGACCACATTAAGTACCATAGCTGAGAGATGTTTTAGATTTCCCTGGAATTATTTTACATAAGACTTGATTGAACTAATGTGCTCTATGCAAATCTCTATATATAATGAAAACTAGAATTGGAAAAGGAGATTTTCCTTGCATTCACTCAAAACACAATAAACATTGCTGCATTGCCTAAAATACAGAAGCAGTGCTTGCATGAAGACTTCATGGTGGATAATAACCTTTCACTACCTTGCCAGAAGTTCTGGATAGTTTTAGATTTCACCCTGAACTACAGAGGAGATGAGGGTGAGTTTCCACATTAATCAGAGTTCAATCAATTATAATACTCTGAATAAAAGACACTATATTTCTAGAAAGGCTCCTCACTACCCTGCAACATGATGCAGACATGCTAATTTCATTAGTACATTCTGAGGCCTCAGTTATACATCTTGCAATGCAGTTGTCCAAATGAGCTGCTGTCAGATTTGCCTAAAATTTCCAAGAGAACAGTCAAAGGCAACTTAGCTAGAAAGCTTAAATGGGATCACAAGATAAACTGGGAGTACGCCGCTGCTAAGGCCTTCACTCGGCCAGAAATCCCCCCTTCTCCCCACAAACAACAAAAACTGCAGTACAGTTTAAATTGAAATAGGCTTCAATCACCATTTTGTGGCTAACTCAGTGGCCAAAGTAAAAATACAGGAAATTATCTCAAAGGAATTTGAAAGAAGAAAGAATTTGATCGCTGTCATTGTTAGACTGTCGAGCCTATTGTTCTCAGAGTGCTTTAGGCTCGCTCACATCTACCTTTCTGTGTTGGTTTGTAAGCTCAAATTCTTTCCTTTTATAGCTGTACTGCTCTGTGTAGCCCTTTCCAAAGCACTAGAGCTGTACAGATGAACTGCACTGATTTACATAGTTTCAGAATTTGACTCAAAAGACTTGAAGTAGCATGCTGAGATTGGATATATAACATCTATACCAGAGCATCTAGGATTTGATTGCAATATAATGAAGAGTCATTTAAGTAATTACTTTTGCATAAATTACTCTGTGCTGGTACATTCCAATCTATAATTGCAGCACGTTACAAGCACCATGGTTACTAATCAAGGGGTGAAAGGAATTTGAGACCTGGAAAGAGCAAGAGAAATTAGGTAGAGCTAATGTATGGACAGACTAAGGAACACATTATTCATCTTCCATCTTGACACGTAGAAAGCATAGAAGCAGAAAGGTAAGAAAAAGGACCCAGAAGTGACACATCTACCTATCCCAGCCCAAGTAACTTTTGCTTCAGTGTGTCACAGAATATATAAACACAGTGATTAGATTATATTGATATAATGAATTCCCACAGCGTGGTTTAAATACAATGATAAATCAAGATGCCAACACTGCCATATTCTGTAATTCCATAAAAATCCAATATCCTCAAATGAAATTGTTCCATTCATTAGTCAAAACCATGTGTTGTAGATGTAGCAGCCTCACATCCTTCCTGTGTTTCATCAAAGGAGTCTCTGGCCATAGCAAAGTCTTTTTGCTGATTTCCAGTGGCAGAGGAAGCCACTACATGCAACTCCTAGCAAATCCACAAGAGTAAAAGGCAGTAGTGCACTGATAAACCTGAGGAAAAGCCCACTCATTCTCCTGACACAATGGGAACAGAAACATTTGCTGACTTCTGAGACATATTTGCAAGCTTTTTATGATCCTGTAGCATGTTTTTCAGTCAAAGCAGTTGTGACTGGTACTCAATTTTTGTTAGGAATATTTGGCACAGCTGCTGTCTTATGAAACTAAATGTCCTGTGACAGTAAATGTGGCATGATGGAGGGGATCTGGCAGAGATGCCAAATGATCTTTGGCTCTTATATATATGTGACATTTCCAGCAAAAGAGCCTATTTATTAGATAAGCCACTAGGGAACAATCCTTCAATTGATGGCTACAGCCTTGTTCTTCTGGCAAAGATAAGCTTCTAAGAATACCAGTCACAGGTGAGGATACATTCTGCAAAGCAAATAGAAATGAGATAATAGGAAGGAAAAACCCTTAAAGAGTTGTATTTGGACTGAATGATTCCTTAGTTGTCACATCCAAAACGGCCCACAGCACTTATCCTGGTAAAGCACTGGCACTACCCTCTAAGCTCAGCTGTCTCACCATCCATATGTCATCATTATCACAAATAATGATTATACACTCTCAGAACATATTAAAAGCAGAGTGGAATTAGATGTAAATACAGGCAAATTAAGAATGAGGCAAGACCAACATGATACACTGACATTTTCAAAACACCGACTCAAGATGATTTCCTTTGACAAATTCCATCTGCAGTCCTGTCTCACATAAAAGTAGGCGAAGTTGCAAAGCCTGTAAGTTTGCAAACTATGAAAAATAATGCACAGGAGAATATATCATGTCATTTATAACACCTTCACCCATCACCATTGAAAAATCATGACCATATATTCAGGAAACTGGGTCGATGCCTCAACTGCTTCCCTATCATCTGGAATGAAAAGAAATGTGAGTTTCTGCATAAGGCACAGAAAGAGTAATTAGACATAATTAATGAATACAACATAGAGTGAGGAATACAGGAAAGAACAGCTTTGCTTTTCCTCCCTCCTTACAGGTTGTGTTGGTGGACTATGTTGTCAAGCAATCTCAAGCTAAAGCTAACAAAGTCTTCTGTGTGGGAATAGATTTATATACACATATCACACTCAGAGCTAGATAAACACATATGCCCAAAGACAAGCTAATCCCTTTAATGAATCCAGCCCACAGCAGTCTAATCATTATGAATTTTCTTTATAATAGAAGCTACATTTAGATGCAGAAACACAATGCAGTCTCATTTGCAAAGTACTACAAACTTTATCCTTTCTGAACCTGACAGTATGGCCTGTTTCATTTCCTCTCTAACTTTCAGGCCTCTTTGGGCCCAAATTTTAAACCTTGCTGATGTTAATTTCTGCAGCTTAATTATGCTACCATGATTTTTTGTCTTCACTAGACATAAAGTGTACAAATCTACTGAGAAAAACAACAATTCCTGGCAACAGCTCTTGGCAAAGGAATGATCCTTTCCCCTCCACAGAATCATTTTGGATATTAAGACTACGCACAGCAATACAAAAATTTGTCTTGGGATGCATAGGATTTGTTGAAGTCACTTTTGAAGCCCTGCTGAAATGTTTGAGTCAGGTTTTGAGCTTGGGATTTTCCTTGAGATGAATAAAAGCACAACAGAAAGATGCAGAAGAAACAAGAGAAAGCCACAGGAATGGAAACATATCAGAGTAATCCCTCCAAACCTCTGCCCCTCCAAAACTACTCTGAACAGACAGGTAAAGGCGTATCAACCAAAACTGTTACTTTAGGTGAAACTGAAATTGGATTTCAAAGCATCTGATGCTCAGTAGCAGCACAAGTTGCACCAAAATCTGACTTGCAAGATCCTTCTAAGTCTGAGCCCTGCTGGCTAATATTGGGTGTGTCCAGCCTTCAGAATTTTCAGGTTAGGATTAGACTAAATATTGGATCAATCTATCTCCACTGTTACCATAACCTGTATGATGGGAAGGGATTTTCATCCAGAAGGTAAATAATTAAATAGAGTAAATGAGGAAGTAGCAAAGCCAAAACTTCATCAAGTGTGCTACAGTTATCCAGTCATCATTTCATCTAGTAAAATTATCAATATATAAACAAAGAGACTTCTGAAAATGAAGAAATTGATGAGTGCGAGCAGTCATGCAAGCTTAGCTTTTTATACTAGGACAGGTGAAGTTTGGGGGTTTTGGGGGTTTCTTTTGCAAGCCTCCCAGAAGCATTCATTTTTACACATTTCTATCAACACTGAATTAATTATCTGCAACCAACTTAAAAATAACCCAATCCTAGAAATGAGGCTATTGAGCTACTCATGATCAGTCAAAATCTCCACTGAGATACACATATCTCTCCCAACAGCTCTGCCTACAATATAGAAAATTCCTGAGAAATACAGCATTGCATGCATAGATTGTGTCAGCTGTCATGTAGAGGAGGTTGTCAGCAGTTGAAAGGGGGAAAAAAAGCCCAAAACAAACCAAGAATCCCCACTTTTACTAACAGGAAAATCCTTGCTTTCATTCTTCTTCCAATAAAAGTTGCAATCCAACAGTAATAATATTGGATTTAGAAGTATCAAATTCACTCATTTGAGTAGGCATTTAAGCAGTCAAATCAGTCATGGAAACTTTTAATTCTCCTAAAGGAAGCATTTTTTGTGCTGAATTATGAGATCCTCCATGGATAAATAAAATAGACATTGTGTGGACTAAATTTATTGCAGTTACAGGAAGAGCAGTATTTGCCCTATAAATTGCTGCAGCGCTATTTTCTTCACTCCCACTAGCTAAGCACAGGCTAAACAAGATGGAATACTGATACAGTATGGCTATATTGTGTTATTGAGACATTAAAGACTTCATGTTATTACTAAGAGATCAAAAGCAAGACAAAAATATTTTCAGTTGCCATTTGACTTTCAGTGGTGGCAGGGGAAAAAAAAAGCTGAATTTTCTCTCAAAACCAATTTCAACTTTCAGATTTTGCCACAACGTATCATTGTCTATACAGCATCTATTGTTTTCAATGTCCACAGTAAACCAAAAATGCCTTTTTTAGACACAGATGTTAAGGGTACCTGAGACTTCATTTTAGAAGAACACTGAAAATAAGATAAAGCGTTTCACCTCCATCTTCTCAGAGAACAACCATGCTGCATGTCATCTCTGGTCATCTAAGTTGTGAACTGATTTTAATAAAATGTCCATGTTCAACCTGGCGCACAGCTCCATTGGCCGCACAAAGTAAGTCGCTGGGCTCTTCTTGTTTATGTTACATTTTTTATATTACATTTGTATGCTCTATTACTACCATAATAGTCTGTTCTGACCTACAGAAGGATATAGGGACTGCCAATGTTAGGTGAGCAGACCAGATCAGGGAGTAGTGGTATTGCCCCAGCTTTTCTGCATTACTCACTTGAATTCAGCATGTTACTGCTTGAATAAATCACATTTCCAGCTTATATGACATTTTTTCCAGATCTTATTATTAACAGTTATGGGCGTTTTATTTAAAATAAGCTCATGGAATACTCAGGGAGAAAGCCATGAATTAGACTCAATGTGCTTGGTTTCTCACTAAAACAGAGACGTGAATTTTTCTCAGGAAACAGAAAGATTCATCACCTAACCCTGAGAAGGAGAATTGAAGTTGCACTCACACACTGAGATGCACAGCCAGAACTCAGAGCTATTACATAGGTATTTTAAAATGTACCACTGCTAGAAATTGTATCATAAGAAGTCAGTATAAAGCACATTCTTAGAAATATCATCCTGTGAATAACCCAATTCCTCAGGCTCTTCAGTCCCAGCTGGTGGAAGATTACCACAGAGTAAAAAGGCTTGCTGGGGATTTTGTTGGGGTACTGCCAGCTCAAGTTCTGGTGCAGAAAAAGGCATTCTCTGCTGTGAGGAAATTGAGGACAAGATGCAGCACCTGATGCAATCATCAGCTGCCAACCTATTTGCTTTGATTCCCCGGCAGCATGCAAAGTTTGGGCAAAGAGGAGAGTTTTACACAAAACGGAACTTCAGTCACGGGTAAGTGATGGACTTGTCAAAAGATGAAACACAGATGCCAAATACTGACTTATCTGTACTACTCCAGCTAGAAAATGCAGCTATACAAGAATGACATGCGAGCAAGAAAGGAAAGAAAGAGAAAAGGAAGCAAGACTGCAAAAAAAAAAGTAGAAAGAGGGACAAAGTTCACTACAAAGGAGATCTTTTAAACAGCTAGGACTGTAGTAAAAGCTCTATGTTTAAAATGTACACATGGCTTCAGAAATAACAGGCTGGAAACATGTGATCTGTGCCACTTTTTTTCCCTCTGTGCATGGAGACATGAAGCAGAAGAGTGCAAGCATCTGAGGGACTGGGTTTTACATAGGCAAACAACTGCTGAAGATGCAAGGAAACAGAAAGACAAGCACCTCAACAGTCACAGGAAAAGCAAACCAGATCTCAATCTAAACACCATGTTCCAGGTATCTACCATCGTTTAATTTGTCAAAATTCTAATAAGTCCATTAACCACTCTAATCAGATTCCAAGTTAGAAATAATTCCTAAAAAATATTCATCAGCATAAAGGCAAGTTTCTTATTCAAAATTGCAATGACCCGGCACCAGAGAGTCTGCGCTGCAAAGAGAGGAAAATATTTATGATTCCACTATCAGAGACAATGTCTAATGAAGCCATTAAACGCAAAATTGTTTTTCTGACTTCAAACTCTGCAAAGACGTTTCAATGAAAAAAACAGCTTGCTTTTAACACTTACTAGTACAATCCCTTTCACTGCTGTGCTGGAAACAGGCAGTTCAGACTTTTGTGGCCATATTTTCCAAGTCCTGTTGCAGCACACGTCGCAGTTGAGATGGCCACGATACATAGAGTATCCCCTTGCAATTCCAGAAGGCTTCAACCCATACAGAGCAACACCATGCCACTGCAGAAGGCTTCAAGCATCTGCCCCCCTTGTTCCTCAGCCCAACCTTTTATCCCCCTCATGTTGATGCACTGCACCTGTGTGCCCTCTGTTCCCTTCGGTGATGGGTCAGTGCCCCTGGGCACTCCATGGCTCATTGCTGTCAGTGCTGCTCACCTGCTGCTCACAGCTGCAGCCCATTGGGGATGAGGCTGGCCACGGCCCCACTCCCAATTACCACAAACTGTGTGCCTACAAAGTCCTCTTCACTTTATGCTACAAACAAATCTGCTTGAAATTAAGTAATGAACATGATTATTTAATGTGCACAATAAAGTCAAAGGGTCTAGCTGGCCATATGCTAACAAATGGACTGTACACCTGGCCTCAAACTTCACTATAGATCAGTTTGTGCATCAAACCACAAAAGCCTGGGAAAGTGTGGCTTTTTTTCTGGTTTTATTTTTCCCCACTACATCTGTACACCACTGACTTAGAAAAATATAACAAATTTTGGGGCTGAGATAATTCTTTTCTTGCATGGTCTTCAGCACATGGAGAATACTGCTGGGCAGAGCTTGCTTTTCAATGCAACTTTGAAAATAATTCCCAGCACTTAAATTTGTGTCAATCACAGTGAGCCTAAAGTCTATAAAAATGTAGAAAACTTCCATTGTGTAGAAAGCATTATGTGACACTACTCATGATTCACTGGAGGAAACACCCCAGATCTCAAAAACAACCAATACCAGGAAAGCTATATCCTCTAAGGAACTGCTTCCTGGTTACAATGAATGAAATCTAACTATGAAGATATGTGGTGTGATATCAGATATTCATGTTGATGCTTCATGTCTCCATGCTGCTCTTAATTAATCAGCACTATTCTTTAGAAATGCTGGCACTAAGTTCAAGAGCTTTTTTCACCTTTTACTACTGAACAGTACAACCCTAAAAACAGTCAGAAGCAACAGTTTGATGTCTGATAAAAAACACAGAGCACACTTAAAAATTTGAAATCCCAGCGCTACCTGTGAAGTCAGAGAATGAACTACAGAAGCTTTAAGAGTTTTATTTTTTAAAAACAGTGGCTGTATCACAGGAGGTACTTATCAATATTTACATTAAAGTTATCATCTGAAACATGTTTTTTTCCTTCAAAGTACAGATGGAACCTTATTATTTCATGAGCATACAAGGACAACCATGAACCATATCCAAATGTCTGGTATTTTAGCTAATGCATGATATCATTCTGAAACGGGTCATTTAAATTGATTTTTTTTTTGGTACAAAATGGAATGGTCCTTGCCTGAATTCAAATGTATTCTAATACACCACCCAGGAATGAGATCCAGACAAAGCCCAGGACACTGGATAATTAGAATATAAACAGGTTGCTAGTATATTTGTCCAGCCTTCAACTACTGTTCATTAAAACCATAATGAACAGCATTCACATCCCCTAGTTAATGGTCCTTCAGGATCTCTTTTGTCCTTAAATTTATCTAATGGCTTAGGATTTCTTTCTAAACATACATAAACTTAAAGTATCTACATAATTGGACAAGAAAATTCAAAATGTAAATATATCTTGTGCAAAATGTACTTGTGTGCACATGAAATAAGTTCTTGGCTCTTAGTCACACCATTCTGAACATGCAGCTGGGCCAAATAACAAATAGTTGAGATAATTTGGGCTAATTTTTTCTGGAGAAAATATTACTACGAACTATCGATGCCAAACTCCTGAAAGACTGTAGTTAACACCTGGACCTGAACTGTGTTGTAACAGTAAATCTTCTTTTCAAAACTTAGACTTAGGAGGATCCTGGGTTTGAAATTATGGTTAATGCATGTGAAAGAAAAATCATGACATTTATCCTAGATCAAAATAAATCTAGAAGAAACAGTATCTAGTAATGATAATTGACATGTTGGGGACCTGACACGTACATGTTAGAAAAAGCCACAGATCCACAAAGCCAATGTGTTGTGAATTACAGCTACACACTTTCAGGTGCTGTGCTGTAACATGAGGACAGACTTCAATATGCATTACCCCTCTTCTTGTTTGCTCAGTAGAGAAGGTATTTGAATTCTAAAGTGCTCAAATGGACTTCACAGACTGATTTCCCTCGGGTAGTCTTTTCATTGAAATTCCTATAAATTGATAACTAATGAAGGGAATAAAAGGGGATGGGAAGAAGCAAGCAGTTCAAAGCTTGCTAGGCTTCATGAACAGAATATTTTCTGAGAGCACTAAAATTTCAGGTTAACAAGTTTTAATAATTTAAAACCAGTCATTCACCTACGTGATATTGCATTTTCCTTTCACAAATCTGCACTTAGTCCTGCATACAATGCACTGATAGATGTCTTTTTACTTATCAATATCTCTACTACTCATTCTAGTTTCACGCAAGCACTTTCCAAAACTGCCCAAATGACTGAGCCATCAGTGTTTCACCTCCCAAGGAGACTTCAAAAGAAGTTTCAAGACATCAGAGCAGAATTTTGTCCCAAATCATTACTAAATTTACATCTGAGCTGGTTATTGGCCATCCCTCAGACTGCTGTAAAGTCCTTTGTTTTGGACATTTAGAAATGTCCATGTCCATCTGCCCTACATGCTTAGTCATGGACTAGAAAGCCGTGACCTGACATGCTTACAGAGCAGTCAGTACTGCACGTGGCTGACCCTGAAAGCTTAACAGTGAGTAACACTATTAAACCCTTGCTCAAAAGAACTGCTTAGCCACACCTTTTCCACACAGCACAGCTTGCAGCTCCTGAGAGATCTCAGACAGCAGCCCGCTTTAGACAGCAACAAAGCCAGGTGCCAACAGCTGACAGTCTCCACGCTTCCCATGTCTCAGGCAGGGTTTATCTTGGAGCTGGGCTGGTCCTGTAGACTTCATGCCCTGCCAGTTGAAACTCACTTGATAGAAATCCAGTGAAGTTGCTTCAAATTTACTTCTCTAGAAGAGGTGGATGTTGTTGATCAAAAGATGGGATTCAAAAGCTAAACCCTTATCCAAAAAGAAAACTCAAGACTGTCCAGCTCCTACTCTCCTCCACTGCTCAATTCAATCACCCCAATGCTCTTTTTTGTAAAAAAAGCCTCCAAATTTCAGTTTTCTATATTCTGCACTAGATTTACATTTCAGAGCCTTGAAAGACAACCAGGTACTCAACAAGTCACTGTATCTACACAAGCTGTAGCTGATATAGTAAGGACCCTCTAAAAATCAGGGTGGATCATCAAAACTAATCCACATTAAAATACTGAAACTCACATACAATTAATTATTTAAAGCTGGCAGGATTACTAAAACCATGCAAAATTAATCACTTCCCTGTCTTTTGGACCAAGGGAAAGGGTTAGGCTTCTCAGTAAAGTTTTAATATTTGACCCAAGTTCAACATAATGGCCATGACATCTCAACAGGATGAAGTCCTCTGGTGAGAAAAGTTGTGTCAGAAAGCAATCATGAGACAGTGTTATGGGAACTCTGACCCATGAATTAGATGTCACTGACATTATCCAGCAAAATCCTTCAACGTAGGAGTGTATCACTGCTGAAGCAATTACTGTTCAATGGTTGTTGGGGATTTTGGGTTCTTTTAAATCATTTTCTAACCTAGCAGGGTCACATTAACTCTGAGTGTTGGCTCTGCTGGAGCTAGTCCAACTGTAAACTGAAATTCCCTGACCTTTGAGGCTCAGTGAAGACCTGATAATATAACCCACACTGATCACTTTTCCTAATTTAGCCTGTTTGGGTTTCTTCCCCCTGTTACATTTTCTGAAAAATGACCACAGTATGTGTAGCAGACACTTTCAGACTCTATAAATTAACCTGGCTTGACCTCCAAAAGAGAAAAATGTTTTAAAATGAGAAGGAGTGATTATTAAGCTTTTTGTCTATGCTACTTGTCAATTTGCATAGCATTATCTGTAATGTTTTGCAAAGCTTTTTTTGGAGGTCATCTAATCTTGTTAAATCTGTCACAGGGCTACTGCTGCATCAGACGCAGATGACACATTTGCACAACACAAGTCCCCAGCAATGATGATAAATGTGTTTGTTTCCGGCAGTCCGACCACGCAGATGCTTATTATGTATGTATGCAGGCATTTACATTATTTAATCAGCTTCTGGAAGGAGAAAGAAGTCTCAGGAACCCAAGATATAGTTGGCTTTTCTATGTACTTACTGCCTGCTCATGATAGTTTTAAGCAAGCATTATTTGCTAGCTGATCCAGAAAGATCATGAACTTCTTTAGGCATCCCACACTGTTAGCATTGTTTCTGTTTGTTTACAGAGACCTATCCATGCAGATGGATAATAACCAATAGTATCTTTACCCTGTCTAAAACACTCCAGCTGGAGCCTAAACCATAATAAGTGACATCAAGTTCAGGGGAAGACAAATGTGGATAGCTACACTGTTTATAGCAAGAAATTTCCTCTGGCTAACAAAATATATGAAACTACTAAGTGGACTCTGCACAACTCAGCTGCTTTTATAAAGCATGAAAAATTGAATTCATTTCCACTTTAGGAATCTGGTCCACTGGCATGCCAGGGCCACAAGGAGTTGAGGGGAAAGTCAATCCTGTAAACCCATACAGACTTGAAAAATGTTTCAGGTTCATCTAGGATTAAGCAAAGTAATTAACAAGAAAAAAAAAAGCATCAAACCAAACCACACAAAAAACAAAAAAACAAACAAACAAACAAAAAACCCAAACCAAACAAACAAAAAACCCCCCCAAAAAAACAGAAAAAAAAACCCAACCCAAAACCAAATAACAGACGTTCTACAGAATCTGGCAACTAAAAGAAAATTGCAAGCAAGCTATTTGTTCTCCTTATTATGCGAAAAAAGAAGCACATTTGTGTCTCAGCATTTCATAAACCTGAAAGCTAATATCAAACAAGCTTTTGCAAGAACAGCTTAAATCCTTAATCTGTATCAATTGAGACATAAAATTTCAATTTAACCACTGTACTGAAGTATTTCTTACTGCTAAATTCTAATTGCTTGACCATGTATTGAAGATGGTCACTTTCATTTGTTCAATCATACAAAACCAGAAAAGGAACAGACACATAGAGAATTAGGCTCAGAATTTCCATGCCATATGCATTTAGAGGTAAATAATATCTCAAAACTTGTAACTGCTTAGAGATAAAACTCAGTATTTCCAGTATCTTCCATTTCAAACCGGAATGATAAAAAAGGTAGAAAAATGCAACAACAGCTAAAGCTAAACTGCTAAATTAATTACCAAAAATATTGTCTTAGTATAGCCTGTGGTTTAAATGGACTTAGCCGTTTGAAAGACAATTTATTCTTATTGATTTAAAAACAGAACATGGAGAAATAAAAGCGACAGACTGGTAGTCGTAACACTGGCTGCTGAGCTTGATGGAGATCAAATGTCACAGCCCTCCGTAGAAAGATCCATTTGTTGGTTGTTATATCTACGTTTAATTTGATGTTAGGTTGTCATTTTCTTTGCATATGATGGGTTAACTTAAGAGAGCTGCCAGCTGCCCACCCAGCCACTGCCTCACTCCCCCTCCTCAAAATGTAGGGCAAAAAAAACAGACAAACCAAGATCATGAACTGCTAAAAGGTCATGAAGATCTCTTACCACTTATGATCACACCCAAACCACAAGGAACATGAACAAAAGTAATTCAATGCATTGCCAGTTAAAATAGATTAGAAGTATGAGACAAAAAACCCAAAACAAAGCTGTATCACCTTCCCCCGCTCTCACGTTTTTCCCTTGCTCAACTTGACTCCAACATCCCCAGTTTCTCATCACAATCTCAGCTACTTCAAGCAGATGCTAGACATGCTTAGGTAAATGGTGACATCGTATTTTGTAGAAAAACACTGATATTTTAATGCTGCTTTATCCTAGATGATTTCCATACTCATATTAAAAGATACCTCTAAATCACAAGTTTCAGCTTGAAGACTGACTTGGCTCTGAAGGCAATAATACGTTACCAAAGTCTGCAGATTATTTTTAATAATTTTCCTTTCCAAATCAAGACCTTCTGTCAACTAAGAACTTAGGAAAACTTAGAGGAAAGCAAAATTAAGAACTCGGGCTTCCATACTGCCACATTAGCAATCCCATTAATAACAAATTGTACAACAATGATAAACACTAGATGCAAACATTTTCCATAACAATAATAATTTCCTTTATAAGTAGCAAGTTACTGTTAAAAGCAGCATGAGTATTTCTATAATTTTACTTAATTGATGTAAATCTACTAACTTCAGCAGATTTCCACATATTTTACAGCAGACACATCTAGCTATTGATTCAAACCTATTTTTTAATCTGTGTAATAGGTTTTGAAAGAATAAAAAGCAAAACTAATTATTAATTTTTATGAAACAAAAATACTTTTACTCTATTTCTAACATGAAGTTATCTTAGCTAATGCAGTAATATAAAAAACCAAGAACATTTATTTTTAATCCAAAAGTGAAGCTTTAGCTTCCCATAACTATTTCACAAGTATCTTGCGAACATAATAGATTTTTAAAAAGCAAGTTCCTAAAATAGTTTCATGTAATGTCACACACACATTGCCAGAGCTCTGGGTGAGCTGATCTGCCAAAGGTTGCAATGGAAGTTGATTCACAACTCTCTGATTATTCAAATACAACATTAATTTATGTTGTACGCTGAAAATATTGCAGAAGAGTGTATTTTGGTTATCTTCATAAAAGTAATGTACTGTAGAAGTACAGACTGGAATCAATCACTCTTTTCACTTATACATGCTCATGTGAGTATTTCTACTTGTATAGCATAAGGAGATTGGTTTTTAAAAGAGAACTGGGAGTTACAGATCATCAACAAATTCTTCTAAATGTTCAGACATGACATTCCTCTCAGCACTTTGAAAATTGCTCATATCAAGTGTTTCTACTTCTAAAATGAAAAGTTAAAATTACAGTGCTTCCAGTAAGGCCATCAATCTTTCTCCTTTGGTTATGACTACATACGTCTAAAATTTCTTGATACATTTTCATAAGTGAGAAAACAAATGTTCATTGGTCTGAATATACTGCTAAAGGGAGAGAAAGTACCTGCCACTTGTCAAGAAAAATATTTTTATATATACAAAATATTTTATTTAAAAAATTATATATCTATACACACACACACACCAGTGTTGGACTATGCAGCTTATTGTTCATTTTATTTCTTTTCCTGTTAAGAAATATTCTAACATTAAGTACCAAGTCATAAATTCCAGGCCTTCCTTGACAGCCTTACAGATGGTTATTATGCTAATATTGACTCAGATTATCTCTTAACAGTCTTTCAATCTTGGCAATATTTTAGAAATCAGACATCACAAGAGAGGAAAAACTCTTGCTCAAGAGTCTGTATCTTTTTTCCTCATAAAGTTTGAAGTGGCAGAGGAAAGAAATGGGTAAAGTTGCCAAAGTCTGAGCATTATTTAGGAGAGAACAACTTCTGTTTGCCATGAGTCAGCCTTTGTATCCAGTTTGATTACAAAAATACTGGCACATCTCAAGAGAAAGGAAGCAGCGAAATCTTACCAGTAACGATAACAGGGATGCTAGGCAGACAGGATACTTGAAAGATAAATGCCAGCTAGGAAAAAAAATGTTACTACTTATCATCCATTTAATAAACTCCCTTGTAAATAACTATTCAAGCAAAATTAGTGGTGTTTTTTTACAGTTACATGGAAGCAATCCTGTAATTTTGCATGAATATGATAACAAATTGGAGTACTGTCATTACTCCAGAAAGACTGCTGTTGGTCTGATGGAGGGTCTCCTCTCTTGCACAGTGTTAGCAAATTAATTAACCCTCCAGGGAAGAAGTTCACCTCAAAGAACAGAATGTAGGGGTGGGAACAGGGAAGAGAGTACACATGATGGCAGGGGCATGAAATACTTCATTTGAAACATAATTATGCCTTGACAAAAGCCTTGATCCAAACAAAAAGACAAGAGACTTGATCTGAAACTTTGATCACATAATAAAGTTTTGGGGTTTTTTAATCTGCTCAGAAGATTTTTTGATTACCTTTGACTTTTACTTTGGACCAATTTAGGACACTGATTAAACAGAGGAAAAATTGTTCAGTGTTAAGCCTTGCGTATGGAAAATATAAGCCAGCCATTCAGCTAAGACTTTAACTGGGCTGTGAACTAAAGCAGCTGGGAGCAAGATAGAACGACAGAACTTCAGATCCAAAGGATTTTTTCCCCCACAAAGAAGTTGGGTGAGGTTGGAAAATCTAAGATGGAAATGGAAAAAATCCCATAATCTTGTTTTTGTCAGACTATCACAGAACTGAGTAGAATTATGAGCCATGAGCAGAGTAGGGACATACTCTATTTTTTCTTTAATTTTGTTTATGTTGTGGGTTAAACTATACAGCATCTCAATTTCAAGGTCTCCAAGGAGACAAGGAAAAATATGCTCCTCTTTCAATCACTCAGATAAAAATGTTGGAAAATGTAAACTTCAAAAAAAAATTGAGGAGGCCATCTTTGGGAGATGATCTGGAAATCATTTTGACAGTGATCTCAATTTTCTAATCTGCTACGCTGGGAGTGACATAAGTTGACAAATTATGTTCTTTTGTGATTTTGACAACACTGCAACATTGTGAAGAAGCACTAGAGAAATTACAGACTTTGTTAATGATCAGCTCAGTGAAGATGCCACCAAAAAGAAGCAGGGACTGTGGAAGATTTATGCACAATTTCCAATAACTATTTGTCTGCTACAGAGTAGCTCTATGGGATTCAACCTACACTGGCTCAGGTAGACAAAGCTACTTAGTCATTCCAAAAATATAACACAATCCATACATAAACCTGTAAGAGGATCAAATAAAATAAGCAAATAATTGAACGAAGGATCATGTTTTTACCAGATGACTTCACAATGGCAAAACTAGGAACTGGAAGAAATAAGCAGGAACCCACACATATGCTTAAATATTACAAGAATAAACCCAAACCTTCCTTCAAATTACTCTGAGATTAAAGAAAAAGTGTAATTAACTTCGCAAATATTTGTGCTGACTCAGGCTAGCTGCGATCCTGGAGGGGAGGAAAGGCTGATGAATATTACCAACCTCCAGGCTCATGTTTGTTCAGTGAGCAGGGAAAGATTATGTTTTCAAAAGGGCACAGATCTGGCAGGGAGAAGGGAAACTCTTAGCAAAGACACATGCTGAGAGCGGGATAAGTGTGACACAACAAGGATCTCCAAGGTGGAAAAGGCCCAGACTGAACTCCACGGAGCTGGCGATTATCTCTATTTCTCTGTTTTATGTATTGAGCATATATCTATGTTTGGACTGGATGATATTAAAGGTCTTTTGCTACCTAAATTACTTTGTATTTTTATACATACTGTTCAGCATAAAGCAGGTATATCTCACTCTACGCAGCTGCCTCTGAACACAAGCCACTTTTGATTGCTTGTGACAATTCATTTCTGAGTGCTAGGAAAAAGCCCTGATGCTGCAGGTCCACATATAACAGAATTTGTTTACATGTACCACGTGCACATCCTTTCTTACTAGGCATGTAAGTTTTATTACCCTAAGAGAATACATAATTCTGGTCCTCTTTTGCATATTCTGTTTCCATCTGAAGCTCAAACATGGACTGCGGTGGGGTGCAGCACAGAGGGAAATCTAGCCTTGGTTATTTCCATCACTGGAAAAAAGAAACAGCAGCAGGAAACTTTGCAAGACAAGCTGTCCCTGTGAAATTTCTGCCTACTGCAGATTCAGCTGGCAGCCTAAGCTTTGAAATAAGCTTCTCAACTTCTAACTTGGTTCTTTGGAAAGCTGCTGCACATCAGAGTTTCCAAACCTGTGTGAGACATACAAACTGTGGTTCTTTATTTTGCATGTCAACATTACTGAATTATTCAAATCTGAAAATACACACCAGAAAGACACACTTGCCTCTTCACTGTGCTGTTTAATCATTTACCAAAGACATTTGATACTGGATGTTAATTACACCACAACTAGATGGCCACACAACTGGTGCTTTTATGTCTTAATTCCATCATCTCAGAATACTCTAAGAGCTCAGCTGCCTGGATCCTTCCTGGAGACCTTCGAATCCCTCTCCTAGTGCTATGGGAGACTAAAATTTCCACAATAAAAGGGCCAACATGGGGTAAGAGGCCCTGGTCATTCTTTAAGATTTCTCCAATAACTTGTGAAACATAGACTAGGATAAAAAGAATGTTTCAGGGCTTCTTCTGCCATATTCTTCAAACTTCCTAAAGTATCAGATTTCCTTTACTATTGTTACTTGGGGCTCTGGGATACTCAAAATCATTCTTTTATCATAGCATTCTTAATACTTTTCTTTCTGTATGAAGATGTGTAATTTAAATTTATATTTAAATATGCAAAGTTGAAAGCTAGTAATGATAACTAGGAGTATCAGTGGTTTCTACCAGTTAAATTTTCTTTTGTGTCCAGAACAAATCGTATAGCTGGTGGCACTTGCTATTTCCCTGAATGAATAGCAGATCTCAAGGATGAGATGAACCCCCAGTTCATTTTAGGCTAACTGAATCTTTACTTATTGTCACATGTAAAGATAACTATAATTCAGTGAAGAGGTCTTCCAGTACACAAAAGCACAGATGCCTGACATTAGTTTGGAAATGGATAAAATTATCACCAAGGGGAAACATATTTCCACAGCATAGCACATCCAAGGACCTTTAGCATCTAAGCAAAACTGACATTTGTTTTAGCCAAGCACTCAGATTCAGGAGAGCATTTGTCTTTGGCAAACCTCCATGACAAAACACAGCTTTACAGGATCACACTTTGAGATTATTGGTGTGTAAGAGCACCCACTGGACTAGACTCATCAAGATTTTTGTCTGCTGTCTATCAGTAGCTGCTAAACTAAATTTCCTATACCATACGTGCAATATAGAGCTGCAGCTTGCAGAACACTTGGAGATGCTCAACGTTTAGCTTGCAGCAAGTGCAGCCTGTCAATAATCCACGTTACTCTGAGCAGAGCATCAACAGATTAAAACATTCCCCCATTAGGCCACAACCACAATAGACTATAACAGCTGTGAAGGAGCCATTGTGTCACCATTAAGTGTTTCGTCATGGTTTGTCAGACAATGCTAAGGAAAATTCAAGTCTGTAGATTGCTGCTAAGATAAAATGGAACAGCTCGTTCAAATACATATAAAATCTTCTTGTGAAAGATTTACATGCAAAATTCCTCTTGGTGTTATGGGAATTAGCTCTATGAATCCCCCGCACACTTATGGCAGCAGGACAGACCCTTTGTGCCACTGTGGGAACAAAAGACTTGGAAATTTGTTACTGAATGAGCATTGAGCATTTAGTGGTAGGTAGGCTTGTTGTCTTTCATTGGTTCTTTTCCTTGACTGAAATAGCAAGCTGTTTTAAATCCTTTCATGTTCACACCCAGAAGGCACTGGTATTTATCTTGCAACACTTCAACCAAGTAATTTCCCTCTCCCCGCCCCCCAAAACCCCCTTTGAAAAGCATCCATACTCCTAAACCTCTCATGGTCCTTCATTCTGAGTATAAAAGGAAACATTTCTAAATGGGTGTATATAAACTTAATTGTACTGCTTTAATTCTCAGATCTTCCAGCAGTGAGAGGATTTCCTGACACTTAACAAAAACCAGGTATGCTGGAGTGACCCTACACCAACAAAGCACATCCATCATCCCAGGGCAAGCAGCCCTGCCAGCATCAGATGTATAGAAAGTACAGCTTGTACTGGTGGGTTGTTATGAGCCTTTAACTTGTCCCACAGAAGGAAGCCATTGAGAGCTGTAAGGCATGCCAAAACAGAGAACTCAAAAGTCATTCCTTCAATGCCTGTGAATCCTGTAAGAACACCACTTCAATGGGGTACAACAACACCTGCTGTCCAAGGCATAGATGATATTCTGGGGAAGAATTCAGCAATATCAAAAGATTTACTTCCTAGTCTTGTCTTTGCTGTCTCAGAAACAAGAAAACCCTCTATGTAAACAAGTCTTTTACATGAGAAAATTCTGAGTTAGCTCTTGAGGACCTTGCTCATACTCCTTCTCCTTCAATTTATTCCTTTAGGTACTAATCTACTACATTGTTTCACATCAGAAGCCTCCAATAAGACTTAAAAATGATACAACAACTCTAATGTAATTTTATTTCTCCTGTAGACAGATGGTCACACATTACAGCCCACTCTGTTTAGATTCACACAAAACCTAAATAAATCTTGTGCATTGTGCTCACTTTAAATAGCACCCAGTCTTAAGAGAAACTGAGTTAAGGTGAGACATCTTGAGGGTGTTGTTCTACACCAGAATCAACATGGTAGGACAGTTCACTGAGCCTGGAACTCACACTGGGTTACAAGTAACACTGGGTGGTTTGGTTTGGGCATCCATTACCACAGGTTTGTGTTTTCTTTCAACAAAGTTTGTGCTAAGTCTTTGCATTCAATTTTATGCAAATCAAACACAAATATGCCACCTCATTTTAACTTGCCCATTTTTGATTCATGAAAACAATGGAAACAAGAAAGTTAGTTGCCAAGGGCAGTCCAACAACATCAGACTGTCAGAAAACACATTAAATTAGAAGTTTGTACAGTTTCTGGCCTCACATAACAAAGCAGAGAACAGCTTTGGCTGCAGGGCCATTCTAATACAGAAAGATGTGCTTTAATAATGGATGCAAAGTATTTTATCAGCACAGCAAGAAGGGATGAGGGTGGGAAGATGATGAATGACTTAAAATTCTGCAGGGGGTTTCTACTGATGCAGTTGTTTAGAAAGATGCCATGCCCTGTCACAGTGCTTTCCCTTCTCCAGGCTATAATGAATTGAGTGCAGCTAGGGAATCATAACCTCATGCAAGAGCACAGTGTGGTCTTATCTATCTTTAAGATCTAGTGCTCTGCTATCTCCAGTCACGTGGCATCAGCTCAGAAGACTAATTTTTCCAAAAGAACCAAGTCAGAGACTAGACCCTTTGCCTGCAAGGGTTGCAGTTTGGATTAGTAATCAGAATATGACCTTTCCACTGCTGTCAGAGTCAGAGTCTATGAGGACATGCCCAGTTTGCTTCAGACTCTTTATCTGCCTTGCAAAACAACAGGACCTTTTCGTTAACTACCTCAAAGCTAAATATTCAAGGGACTAATTATCTATAATTAGTGCTCAGGAATGGTATCAGCCACACTAACCTTACATGCTTTTGCTCAAAGATTTTCTTCTTTTCATGAAACAACTAAGATGCCCTTGTCTCTTGAGCAATTTATTTCATGGCACTGTTCTACCTAGTGCCTAACCTAGATCTTGACCCTTAATATCAGCATTAAAAGCAGTTGAACCTATATGTATGTGCAACTTCTGTTTTAAGACTAATTCACATCACCGCCAGTGATTCCAGAAATAACCATTTACATTTTGCTTTCTCTGGTACCCAACTAAAACAAAGTAAAAAGCCAAAACTTCAAAAAGAAATTCTGACTAATTTTTAGTAAGACTCCTCCAGAGGTGTTCCAAGGAAACAGCTGAAAAGATACAGGAAAATTAACTTTGGAATGTATAGTCAAAGAAGAAATTTGATCTATAGTACGGTGGAACATGTCACAATCAAATGATACATGCAACACTCCTCATAAATAACAAGCTGCAAATGGCTGTGGTTAAAGCATACAGACATTAAATAAAATATTAAACCAGAGGTTAAAAAGTGGTACTTGGTCTTTAGCATCAGCAAACCACAGGAACACCAAGTCTTGCCCACAACATGTATCAGGTGCCAGGGACTTCACAGACCACATACTGAACTCAAATTCTGGTGTCATTATATGGTGTCTCATTCAGCTGCAAACTGGAGCAAACCAGCAGATCCTGAGTCACAAAACACAACCTTAGGAGCAAATTAGACAGGAAATATCCAGCAGGTCAAAATCACAGATGACAGTTTAACAACATTGGAGATGGAATGATGTAAAAGTAAGGTGGATTTTCACTGCAAGACCCGGAAACTACAGTAAAAGCTGCCTTACAAACAGGTTAGAGATGGAGAGAAACTGTACCAGAGAGAGCATGAGTTGGCACTGCTGCTTGTGCAAACAAGTATATACTTCTCAATTGTTCATCCCAGCAGGGAATCTGATTCCTGGCCTTCCTGAAAGCAGGTGATCCAACCCATTATCTCCCTTGTACATTTGTCTCACAGAAAGTGCATGAGCAACAGAGAATTTCTAGTAACAGCTTGTGCTTTTGAGGGTCTAAATAGCCAAAAAGTTAGCAATTCTCTGAATGCACTGTGTTTAATGGCTTTGAATACAGCAGCATTTCATCTATTGAACTGTTAAAGGCCATTTATTACATTTCTTTGGAAAAGGCACGCTTATATTAGATTCCAGGGAGTAAAAGGATATGTTGACAAAGGGCACATTTATTAGAGGAGACTTAATTGCATACTTAACCTTAGGTACACGCTGTTTTAATGGCAAATAAAAATATGCTAAGCATTTTGTATTTTTCATAACAAGGGCCAAAGGCAACAGAAGAATTAAACTCTCAACACAGAGAAATCTTTTCTTTTTCCCTCATTTCATCACAGCTTAGGCAACCTCTAGATGCCCTCAGATTAGAATATCTGCATAATAATAAACAAGATGTTTTACAGAAGGGGAGTTCTGTTCTCAGCAGTCCCAATTTTCCCACCCACCCATCTGAATAAAAACTGCATTTTTATGCATCTCAATGGCAAAACAAGTGTCCTTACAACTATTTGGCAAAATTATGTTATAGTTAACCTGTTTGCACCTTTTTACCTCTATTTTGTTGCACTTCCTACCAAACTTTGCCTTTCCTACAAGTGCATGGCAAAGCAGCTCGTCACACTGAGGGAAATTCACTCCAATCATTTCCTATTAACCAGTATGCTCTCAATAACTGCTAAAATCACAGGAACCTAAACTGTCCTCCAAGGTTTTAGAGGCAGATGATACACAATCATGTATTAAAAGCATAATTTCTGAGGGTAAAAAGAAACAAAACAAATCAACATCTACATTCACTCAAGAGGAGAAAATCAAATTGGGAGAAAAATCACAACATTGATCTTTCCTCTGGTTGAAAATAATCATCATGATCATATTCTAGAAAGTCAACTCCCCAAACCCAGAGTCGCTCTGCTGGTCTTCAAAGTCTTTTATGAATTAGTTCCCAGGGAAATGAAGGGGACAAAAACCCAGCACACAGTCATGTCCATCACCATTAACCAGCAAGGGACAAGGATGATTATTTAAGGGGAAATCTATCCATTATAAGGACCCAGAATTTTACTCCCAGTGTGAGAAGGGAAGATGTGACCTCCTTATTTACAGAGTAGCCACTCTGTGTTCCTTGTTCTGTGAGCAAAGATCATGTCAGTGACCAAAGAGAAGTGAAAACAAAAATTATGTGGGCAAGCAGTTGCAATTCAAAGACAAAACAGGCAACTTGTTTTCCTGGTTTGACAAAGCAGTTTCTTGGAGAGAAGAAGTAAGAGTTCCTTGTTACATTGGCCCACAGCTCCTGAAAACCAGGATGAAAGAAACCTGAATATAATTCAAAACAGACCATCACAGAAGATGAGGAACTGGCACATGCATATTTGACTATTCACCCAGTACATCAATCATTTGAATTGTTCCCATCTTCTCACCACGTGCTTAAGAGTTAAACCAGACCTAGGGCTTAGTCTCAGAAGATGTCTGACTTTCTGAAGAACGCAGAAAAGAAGAATTAGAAAAGCTACCAAAACAATGACCACATTTTTTGTTGTAGTCCCTCTGCTTTCATTCTCTGCCTCTGCATGGGTTGTCAATGCATGCTCTGTGTGCATGTGTGACTGCAAACCCTCCTGAGACTGGCAGCCACAGAGCAGCTGGGTGATGTTTATGCCTCCTCCTCTGGTAACACAGGAAACCTTCTTGGCATAGCAGTGCATTTGCCATGGTCAAACATTACAGTGATGCAACAAACAGGCATTTGAATCCTAGCAAAATAACTTAAGATCACAATTATTTACCCAAGTGAATATTAATGACGCTTCTTCCTGTGACAATGTCACCCTGTACTAGAAAATAATGTATTCTCACCCCTTGCAATGCTGTGAGCAGATACACAGACTGAAATTCCATCATGTGACAGGAGTTAAATTTTTGTATTCTCATATTCTCAGAGGTACCAAAGTATGGGAAACAGTAAGAATAGCAAGGTAATATAAAGTAGCAATAATATTTAAACCTAAAATAGGTTTTTGTATAGTGAAAATAATACACAAATTCTACTTAATTCTATGAGCATTTTGATTAGCAACCACATATTTTTTTTTACAATTTCTGATGGGAAATGGAGGAAGAGAATCATGCTTTTGAAAGATACCCAAGATCCCAACTCACGTCTTTTTACATCTCCCAACTGGGTGTGTATTTACCAAACCATACAATTATTCTACTATCTTGTATTTTGAGACATCACGGAGAAGGAAATATTTGCTTGGTTTTACCAGTCTTTTTTAAAGGATTACCTGTAATTTGTATTTATTTCTGCATGTCTTAGCAGCAGTGTTATTAAATTATTCCATTCTGTCCATGTACCCTTCTAAACTTATTATGAATGAATGGGCATATAATTTAATTAAAAAGAAACCCAAAAAACCCCAAACCCATTCCCAAAATGGTGAGAAAGGGAAAACGACTCTATTAATGATCCAGGAATTTTTTTTTCACTTTTATGAAACCAGTCCAAATGATGCATTAAGATACAATGAAATTTTAAGGTAAATACCAGAGGAAAAAAAAATCATAGGGTTGCTACTACCATGAAAAGATACATGAAGAATTTAGAAAAGAAAAAGGGGATTAAGAAAAATTTACTTAAGAGATGAATAATTAAAAAGTTTACATGTGAGAGCTGAAGCTGCAGCTTATCTGAAAAGTCTTATGCTCCTATAACTAAACAAGCAGACAAACAAAATCTACTACTGGTAAATTCCTAATCCCTTAAGCTGAAAAATACCTATTCACACCCTGAGAGTTCACTTAACAGAAGATTTTGTACTTTGTAGTATTTGAGAAAAAAATCTTGGACTTAGGACAGTAAGTCTGAACATGTTTGATGGAACACTGAGTCCAAGATATATTCTGAATGGAAGATGACTAAGTAACTAATTTCAGATACTTCAGGGATGGGTGCTGAAATAGGGAGTTTGACATTAATCACAATCTCTGAGTTCTCCAAAAAGATGGCCAACACCAGGAGAAAAATGTCATTTCTCCCTGCTTCATCTCCATTAAAGATTCATTCAATACAAAAGTAAACCAACACATCAGAATGTTAAAAAATGCTATGTTTTTATCAGTCAGAATGGCAGAGCTCTGTCATCCCAACCAAGCAAGCTGAGCTCATGAATTGAATCCTCTGAGGGCACCTAAACAGAACCTGTAACTATGTGGATAACCTCCCTGAATGGAAGCCTAATTTAATAAGCAGTGTAGTTCTCTTTCCAGGAGTCAGGCTGAACTGTGGATCTGATTTTGAGGAATTACAGTATTTCATAGCCAAGTGAGTGGAAGGAATATTGTGAGTGACTTAAATCCTCACTCCAGAGGAAAAAGAAAAGCTTTCACATTGACATGTAACCATTTATGATATACTTAGGTATACTCTAGCTGCACTTTTCTTTCTAACAAAATTCAAGTATGAAAGAATAAAAGTACTGTCAATTTCCCTCCAGTAAGTGCTACCTTGTAAGGTTTTTTCTTCTCTCAATATTTTCCACTTGCTTAGTTCCAGATTCTGCTGTTAATACCTACATTATGCATTTTGTCACATAGGGTACGAACACCAGCACAACAGAAACAGGCCAACAAACCTGTTCTTATAATGAATGCTTTCCAGTATTAGGTATTAAAACTTGTCTATACTCCTACCAAATTTCAAAATACACTTTAAAGGATATCTGTTTTATTGCACTTTTTTCCCATGAAGTATGTGTGCATAAAAAAATTTTGTTTCCATACCCTAGAAAAAGACCTTTCAATGCATTTTCTGTACATACAGAAAACTTTCAGATGACACTCTTTTCTCAGTGCCAATTACAGAAATCAATAGATCATACAAGACTCTTCAAGACCCAACACAAACTAGAAACATCTATTTTCTCGCCTCATGGTAAACCTTTATTTAAAGTCCAGCTCAGAGAATTCTAGGAATATGTTAATTAAAGCCTTCTCTGTTACAAGCTGTCTTTACATGTAAATTCAAGGATAATTACTCAAAGTGGAAAAATATTCTTTAGAATATCTTTGATGCTTAAACAGTCAGTAATGGTTAAAGCCTCTTTAAGCTATTTAATTGCAAATGGCAAAAACTGCTTAATATCACTGCTATATATAGAAAGTTGTTTTATGCATAAATATGTCAAGGTCATTTGGTGCCATTACTAATGTAAGAAGCCATTTCAGTCTGAATGTTATTAATTGGAGGATTAATCAGTCATACAGCAATGCTTAAGCAACTTCTTCACAAACCTTGCAAATTCCAGGGTCATCTCTCCAAATATGTAAAAAGGACAATTACTTCTTTCCCCAGTTTACAAATCTTTCAAGGTCACTAATTCAGGTCCCACCTTACCTAACTTATGAAGAATCTCTGCCTCCAAAGAGGAAAGAGCTTCATCATTTACAAGCAACAAATAAAAGTGGTTCTTACTACCACTCTCTGTCCTCAGTATATTATTTCCTATATGTTACTAATAAGAATCCATTACTATGATTTCAAAATTTGAGTACATTCCTTGTTATTTGCTTTAGCTTGCCCACAAAAACTCGAAAGGATCGAATGTAGAAATGCACCTTTAAACAGTGTACCATCTCTGGGTGAACAGTCTCTACTTGAAAAATAAGTAAAATCATAGCTAATCATGGATGATAAGAAAACACCCAAAATAACTAAAATAATGAAAGATGCATTGCTGAAAAATTTAAGAAAGACTCAGACTTGGAGATGAACAAACCAATATTAAGTGAAATGACAAGAGGAGCTCTAACTTTTGAAGTATTAGAAATAAGTTATTTCAAGTAGTCCATCTTACCTCTATTGCAAACACCTTTAGTTTAAACATTGATCTGGGATTTTCCCCTCAGTAGAGCAACATTGTCCAGCTAGAAAGCAAGGACCAGATTTAACTCTCTAGATATCGCAGTGAAGCCCACATAAGTTCATATTCTTCCTTGGCCTTGGATTGTATCCTTTGGAAATATTAAACTACAGGTTTTCAACTCACTGAGAAATAAGTAATTAGGCAATATGCACAGTTCATAAACATTGGCAGCACCCACCCATATGGAATTCACCCATCCCTGAGAAATTAAATAGGCATGATATAACAATCACACTTTCAGATAAAATTTACATAAAGTTCTACATATGCACCTGTATGTCAAACTGTTACTTCCCTGCTTTTCTTCTTCTGTTTATTCTTGCCTGTAACACCACAACACCTTCAAAACACACATACTCTCAAAGGCTGGAGCTTACAAAATAGTATATTTCTGCTCCTCTCTATGAGGAATCATGGAAATGCATGATTCTTCTCTAGGTGGTTTTAAATAACATCTCCCTTTCCTGCCATGGAGCTGAGGGCAAGGTAAAAGGCATGAAGGCAGAGCCCAGCTCCTCCTGCCAGACACACCTGGTGAGTCTAAGTCCCTGGGGCAGTGCTCAGGCTCTCTGTAAGATGGGGCACCTGGCCCAAACTTGTGCTGGAACATTTTCTGGGCAGAAAAATACAGCACACATGTGAACCCATCACTACCTCGGCATGACAAACGCTATGAAACTTTTTTTTTGGTTTTAAGACTACAAGCCTTTTCCAAAATCCACACCTGAGCTCAATGCAGCAATCCATCTGCTGATTTTGAGAGGAACTCCACCACATACAGCTTGACCTAGAAGGGAACTGATACTGCCAGGGTGAGTCTGCTCTTTTTGGCCTGCTTTAATACATGACACCATGACATAAATTGCCTTTTACCTCTGAAATAGGTTTGTTGGGGTTTTTCCCCTGCCCATTTCTCAACTACTCTTTTCATACTACTTGATGAATCACAGCAAGAGAGACAACTTAGATAAATTGGATCATAGCCACTAAGACCCATCTCACAGCTGCTCTCTACCTCTCCAACAGAAACATCCTTCATCTTAAGATCTGTTAAAATAAGCTGTCAATAAAAATTCTCTGCATTTATCTGGAAAAGAGTTGCTGGCAGAAAAAGCTAGTAGCAATAAAATCAGAGGCAGGTTCTGCAGCATCAGTCAGCATTCAGTGAGGAAAAAAAAATCAAACTACTGCCTTAGATCTAATTAGGATTAGGCAGAAGAAAATATGTGGCCAAATAAATATTCAGTCTTTGTAAATCCCCTGAGCTCTACTAAGCTTTACACCTACTGGCACCCACTGAAAGTACAAGAGCCTTTCTCTGGAAGTGAAATGCCATATACACTGATCTGGAAGAGAGAGGAAGGTGTTTATATCCTTATTAAGACCCTGTACATCCCATCCAACACTTTCTTTTCAATGCAGTGCCATAAGGAAATACACTGCCCTACCCTGAGCAAGCCAGCAATTTCTACACAGAGAATGCTACTCCCTAGTTTTGGATGTGGTACCTTGCTTAACTGCAGGCAAAAAGCTGCTCTAATGCTGGGTATTAAACAGCAAATTGTTTCTCTATGCATAGAGAAACCACTGGCATAGGAATAACCTTAATAGTGAGTCTTGTTGCAACAGCACTAATAAAGTCATTTTATATGTAATGGAAATAAGGCAATGAGACAGTAAGTAAATTGTCCAGCCACAGGCAGAACCAGGAGAAGAAAAGAGATTTTTCAATTCTCAACCTGTTGCTGACACTTGTAGACCATATTTTAATCTTCTTAATAGTCCACTATTGATCCACATACAGAGGTCCTGTCGAACTTTACATGTCCTAAGCAGAAAAGACAACACCAGCTGATCTTTACTGGCATGAAGGCACTCCATCGTCTTGGAATGATCTGCTAAGAACAAAACAAGGTGCAAAACAATCCAGCACAAGGCATGCACAGCCGAGGAAGAAGTGACTAATCTTCTATTATTCCAGCGTTTAACAATACTACTTTTTGCTTACATAAAAATAATTCTTTTAGAGAATACTAGAATTGCATCACTACTGCTTAGCTAAGAGCTAGGAAAAGGAAACAATATTACCCTCAAAATGCCAGTTTAAAAAAGAGACTCTTTCAAAACTTTGTTGCATTACATAAGCTTCTGAGGTCTCAAAATTGGAATAATTTATCCACTGCACACAAGTCATACCAAAGCAGTTCAAAGTGGGTGGACAGAGGAGATCTGGTTCTTTAAAAAAGACAGCTGAGCTGCATCTCCATGTGTGTACATCCCAGTGAAGTCTTCAAAATCAAATTTAAAGAATGGTGAAGTATGCAGATCTGCTTCTTTATCAAGGGATAACACCACAGAAGATTAGTTTGATTAGTACCTAGCTTCATACCCTGGACAAGAGGGGATGCTGCATTTGCTAAGAGTGTCTACTTTCCTTCACTGGAGACTGTGGAATTTAATGAAAATGAGTGCTTTTTGTCACTTAGGTTATTTGTCAAAAAACCCTTCACTTCTCAAACTAGCTGACAACTGAAGGCATATTCACATTTCAATGTCTGAGTTTTAGTATAAAATCTGTCACAGATGAAATTGGTTAGTGCTATTCCCCACTGCCAATAATTTGTGGGCTTGCACAATAAGAAAGTCAGTTTCTTCCCTTTTGATTGGTCAGAGTTGAAGCTGTAGCTCCCACTGTAACCATCGGACTATTTCAAAGACTTGGCTTAGGTACTCCTGGTTCCTCCCACTGACATTGTTCCTTGAAAAAATGGTCTTGAATATTTTAAAGTAAAAGGACTGCAAGTCAGCCCTCCATCTTCCATTCCTTTTAAAGTGACCATGGATTTAATTTCTTCATTTGTCTTTGGGCACCTGTTCACCCAGAGATGAAACACCACAACCCACTCCTGTTATGAAACCTCCACATACTCCTTTCTGAAGAGCTTGGTTAACTTGGTTGTATTTACCATTAATTCCTTTTATAACCACTCATCTGAGTCCCTCCTTGTGTAAATAATCCTTACTTGAAGACAGGAACAAAGTTTCAGTGCTTTCTTATTGTGCATTTTAGTCTTGTGAATCAGTGTATTTTGTGTTAAGGCAATTTCTTCCACATTCTTTCAACCAGCAATGAGCTGAACATTCATCAGTAGCTGCAGGATACAGCAAAGAGAAAGCAAAACAAACTGCAGGGCTATGCATTGCTTTCTTTGGGAATGAGGGAACAAATCCAATAAAAGATGTGCACATCTTCTATCTAAATTTCCAAAAACTACATCACAAACAGCATTCAGGGTACCCTACCCTGGAGATGGTAAGATTTCATGTTTGGCACTACAAGCAGATAAACAAACGGACTGAAGTCTTCAGGTTGACCATATAAGTGTGAAAATACCACCAAGTGTGAAAAAACCACCAAGACAAAGACACGAAAATGGTGTCAACCCTTGTCCTGCTGCAGGTTCCACCATGTGAGGCACTCTCAAATGGCACAGTCTACCAGGAACAGCAGCCTCCTAGAAAGGCACCCACCTGTTTGCCCAAGACTATGCAATGTTCGTGCTTATGGTTTCATAATGAAATACAACATCTGGGAGAGGCAGCAGTGATGCTCTCCTTAATCCTCTTGCCTGAACCAATAGCCAGCTCTTGGGAAATCAGCAAGGAAAGGAAAGCTCTTGGCTCATGCTTGCTGTTTGGCTGCAGGTGAGGTTAACTGTGCACCTACCAAGGAAAAAAGTGATCCATGCAGCACTCTGAATAAAGAGCTAGAAGGTGCAGCATGGTGAAAATAAATCAAAATTTACAAAGTAGAGGAAGGAATGCAATTTCATGATTGAATATTCACATGAAAGATCATCCCAATCCCTTTTCCCTGAACTGCCCACAAGCACCACCATCCAACAACCCGGCAAGTCTAAAGCAAAGACTGAACAGCAGTCAAGCCACCTAGGCACTAAAAATCAAGCACTGGTCAGTGTGTCAGGGCTCCTTTCCCAGCAGTAACATTCCATCCCCAGGCTCCCTAAAGCCCTCCAAGCCTCTCCCTCCACTGCTCTGAATGAAGTCAGTTTCATGCTCACTTTCCAGGACCTTCTTAATACTGACATCACTCAATGCCCACTTCTTTTGACAGTAAAATTTGATGGAATATTAAACAAATTTTAGAAACAGCTTACTGGAAAAGAATGTTGTCTTTGAAATCTACAGCATTTACAACAAATTCCTTTCATTATGCCTTCTACTTGGTAATTAAAACAAATTGAAAATTAATCTGCTGGTTTTTTATACTCAAGTCTTCTAAACTATTTTCTTTCATGAGCAGTAAAAATCTTCCTTTTATATAGAATTATTATATGAGAATTTTCATGTTAAAGAAGAAAAATTTTCCACAAATGGCCAGGCACTTTTAAGCCATAGTACTCCTAGAGAAGACAATAATGTTTTCATATTGAAATTTCATATGTACCAAAAAAGCTGTTGAGGATAGTTTGTACAATGATAACAGGAGATCAGGGAGATTTAGTTTGGACAGTGAGATTGCTCGGTGGTCTCTTGAACTACCCAGCTTTGGGAGAGTCTTCATGTGCCAGATGTGAATAATGTTTCCAGGATTACATTTCCTGCACCTTCGTGGTGGAATTTCACTTAAGTTATGACTTAAATATACATAAATATAAATAAATATATGTGTATCTCCGTGTATTACTAGAAATGGTAGCAGCATGGTAGCACCTTCTGCAGCAGCTGTAAAAAATATTTTTTTCCCTCATGCATTGTACCTTTAGGGAGTCATGAAAATATTATCTCTTGCTGACCATAGGCAATATACCATAATGACAATGCATAATTATGGATGTCTCTCTGTCCCTTAGATACCAAGATGAAAAAGATGATGATATATATATATAAAGATGAAAAAAAGGATTTTTTTTTGTCTATATATATATACACACATACCTATACATACCTCAAAGCAATCACTAAAACACCTAAGACTGGAGTAAACCCTACTTTTGGAATAAAAAAGAAAAAAGGTGCAAGAAGCATTGTAGGAATACCACCTTTACTCTGGCAGAGGTAATCTACCAGAACTTCTAATTGTAACAAGAGAAGCTGAATATTTGTCTATGTCATTTTACAGCAGAAAAGGCTCAATAAAACAACCCCTTCGCCCCTTCCCTATCAGAAAAATATCAGTTTCCTTGGACCTTTTTTCACAGAAGATTTTTTTCAGGCTCAGAAGAGAGCTTCCATCACCCAAGAACAAGCAATGCAGTACCACTAGAATCTGACGAGTTTACAAATTACTCTTGAATTCAAATATGCATTTTAAATACAACTAAACTAATGGAAATTACAGGCTAGGTGACCATGATACTCTACTGACTTCCACCTGCCACAGGCATGAGATTTATTGGACCACTATGACAAGGCCCTTTCCAATTTTGAAGTTAGAAGTGAAGGCACCATCAGACTAAAAAAAACATTCTTGCCAGGGGTTCAATGCAATGATTCGAGATACAAGTCTAATGTCCAACACAGTTCACAAGAAATGTTGGTATTTGCTATTTCAAAGGGACAACTTCCCAAAGCATTTAGAATTACTTTAAAGAGTTCTGAACAGAAGGAAAACTTGCAGAAAACCTGACCTCTTGGAATTAGTTTATTAGATGGGATCCTAAAATTTCTGATGACTTTCAAACAGCTTTGTAATACCACACTGGTAGGAAACGTAACAGAGAGACAGGCAGACAGAAAAAAATGCCCTGTATTTCAGAGTTATTCATTCAAAATAGTTATGGGTCTTTGAATTTTTCACCTAATGTGTATCCTGTAGTGAAGAAAAACACATCTGTGTTCAAGAGTATTCGATATCAAAATACTTTTTGCTATCATTTTTCAGAATTAGGAGGAATATTTTTGACCTCCTAAAATGAGACCAGAAGTTGGCAAGAAGTGGCTGGTGTACTTCAGGGACTTTTTCAACCCAAGAGCAGAGAGCAAAGTGTTTGAGCAGATTGAAATTTCTGAGCTGGTCTACATTCCTTTTCCCAGGAAGCAACAGCAGTGTATTCCACAGCACTCTACCCAGTGCTGAAACAGCCTTCAAAACCAACACAAGGTTTTTGGGCAAGGATTCTCAGGGATTACCCTTTACCTTCTCTTTAAAATGGATGAAATACATTAATAGTTTATAACTTAACCTCTTCTAACCATCTTGCAGTGTTCAGCAGGGATGGAAATTTTTCTACTTGCATGCTACAAACATACACAGTGTGAGTATATAAATGTAAATTTCCATATATTGCACACTGACTAGTTATTGACTTGGCAAAATTAGTACACTGTTTCTTAAAATCTACAAAGAAATTGCTTATTACTACTAGGAAAAAACTCTATTAAATACCTTGTGCTTACACCTAATGAATTACAGTTTCAGAAACAGACAATTCAAAGGATTTCTTGCAATTGTTTCACTGATAAAAAGGGGTCTACTCACAAAGTAGATCATTCTAAACTGAGAACAGGGTAGCTTAAGGATTCAAATGAATAATTCCTTCAAGAGAGATTCATTGCCAAGAAGCCATTACTGTAATCTATTATTTGGGATATGCAAAATGGTGGTTTTAGCAATAGATCAATTTATTGACCTGGAATTAAACCTCGTGCACTCCTGAAGTCAGAAACTCAGTTTTAAATGAACTACACCTTATATATTTTTCTCCAAAAAGCCTCTTTCAAAACGAAGGAGGGGAAGAGCTGACTGGATGAATGATTCTGTTACCCAAGAATAAATACCATACTAAGCCATTTATATTATCTTGCCTACACAGCACAGTACAACATTTTCCTTCTATATTATAACATACTCTGCATTTACAGAACAGAGATATTATATGTTATGACAGAACTGTTTTATCCTGTTCAAAAAATGACATGCATCAATGGGAAAATATCAAAAGAGCAGAAGGAGAAGACTTTTTATTATTACAGACAAGGTAGTCTGTCATAAATTAGTGAGGCCATTATCAGCCAGAACACCAATATATGCTCCCTGACAGAAGCCCATTTCAGGAACTGGTGACATTTTGATTAATGCCATATAATAGCACTGCATTTTACATGCTATATATCTTTAGAAAAGTCTAGCACCTTGGACAGGATGTCATCATAGTTCTTGCCAGATGCCATTAAGAAGCAGGGTATATGCCTTAATTAAACACTTAATTATGACTACTAATTATTGCTCAAACTGAGCCAACAAGACTAACAACTGCTTTATGGAATAAAGGGTTCCTTGTTTTTATACTAGGTGAAGAGATGCAGAAACAACATTCATTGTGCTAAAGGCATTAATAAGAGATAATATGTTTTCAAAATTTAAAACAATTCAGTTGATTGCATTAGCACTGCTTGTGCTAGCAATTTTCCTTAGAGGTTGTTTTCTGGAAACTGTTTCATAGGTGATCCATTTCGGTAATAGCTTCATTGTTTCATCTTTCATAGAAAGGTAAGTCAGGTCCTTAGAAGAAAAGCTGTGTTGGAGATTTGAGATGTAACACTACTGAGTCACAAACACACTGTGTGCTTGGCAATGCCAGCATTAAATTTGGGATTACTATTCTGCTTTTCAAATGTGGCTGAGCTTGATCTGCAGAGATAATCATCTCTGATTAGGTAGAAAACAAGAGAGCTGCCATTTTCAACACAATATAGAAAGAAATATCTAAAAAGAGATTTCTTATTTACCTGACACATGTCCTGACACACCCCCACCTGCATATTCATTTCCACTTTAGGAATAACTGACAAGGAATGAGAAAATGTGTCCAATGCCAGATACAAATTGTAGGTTAACAAAATGAAGCAGATGTAGAATTCCATAATTCCTCCGCCTTCCACTTCCCAAACACATCCTTGATCCTCCCTTCAGAGCAACAGCAGTGCATTAACCTTCTCTTCACAGCTGCCCTTCCCACCTCTCCATCTGGACGCTAGGAAGACAAGATCAAAAACATAGAAGTGCTTTCCTCATATCGGTAATCTAAAATTCAGCTAAAATTTAGGAGAAAAGTCCAGGTTATTTTCAGGAACTAAGAAGGGAATAGTATATGTTTTGAAATAACACATATTTCACATCCCTTTTACCTCCTACATCCCTTTTGACTCTAAGACTCTTCTGTGAGTTGTGGATTCAAGTGAAGCCAGTGAGAACCATCACTGTACCAGAGGTACAGAAACTTCAGCAGACTTGCAAGGTTTTCATTTGGCTTCTTGACTTTTAAGCCAACTGGATTGATCAGTTTTGAGAGACAAGATGTTTTACACAGTGTGTTTTATTTAACTGGCAGACACTGGTTGTGTTTGAGACACAGTGCCCAGAGAAGGCAAACAGGGCATAATGTGGTCCACAAACATTGAAACTTTGTGAGTCAGATCTGCCTAAAAAGAGAGAAACAACAAGCAAGTTGCCTTCAAGACCAGCTCCCAATGGTACAATGGGGATGACCATGAACATCTCACATGGTACACACCCTTCCCCTTACCAAGGGCCAGAGGAAAAAAAGTAGACACAAAGAAATTGATTTCAATCAATAAGGAAAGCATTGTCTGAGGAAGGCTGATTCTAGAAACATCCATGAAGGAACACATACTCATGGTGCTCCTTTTAACTGCATCTTTCTTTGAAATACATCTGTTACTGCTTTATGGGACTTATAATACAGGCTCAAAACTTTGATTTCTTCACAGCTGTCCCTGATGATCTTGTCCTCGGGCACCCACTGGTGCCCTCCCTCCTTTCAACCCAGGCAGTTAGATCACCTATCTTATATTGGGTCAGCCCAAGCCTGTGTATTTCATTGTCTCTTGGGTGGATAGCATCAGACAAGGAGAGATTAATGTATTATCACACAGCTTTTGATTTAAAATTAGCTTACCTATTGAATCTCTTTCAACTGGCCTTTTGAAAAGGATAATATATTCCAACCACCAAGCAAAGATGTCTACTTTGGCATTGATTGAAATAAAAGAGCATTTCTGCTTGAAGAGGATTCATTTTCTGACCCTTCTTTCACTCAAGACTTTTGCCTGTAATTTGGTAACCCGAAGCAAATCTCTAGCATAGTCATTAACCTCATGAACCAAAGAAGAGCAAAGCTTGGCAAGAGAAATACCTATTTTACAACTTCCCTCCACCAGCATATGCCCCATTTTGTTTAATTTTCTAATCACTCTTCATTTATGCCTTACAAGCTAATCTCTCCAGTCACAAAAGAAATAATTAGAAGAGTGCATTCATGTACAATTAATGTTCAAATTGATTGTGAGTGAAAGTCAGATTTTGCTCTGACTTAATTATGTAAATGAACACTAGAAAGAGTCAGGCAGGTGAAGACCACAGGGTTTGATACACGAGCACGTTGGCTTAACCCAGCAGAGTTTCTTTCTGCTTTGTGCACCCATACAGAGAACTAACAATTCTTTTTCAATGGAAAGTCCATATTAATCCAAATACAGCCTATACTGCCTGCCCATGTAGACAAAAATACTATGTAGTGGCAACAAAGGCCATACAAACAATTTGAACTGTACCAAAATTCTAGCACATCAGAAAGACTGATAAGAAAATTTGCATGGAATCAAGTTTAAACTCTCACGTGATATCATAAGCCCACAACAACATGCTTCTGCAAAATAAAAGGGAAACCTGTATGTTGGGTTCTCTACTTTTACTAGACAAACTTTGCTGATAATTTTGGAGATGAAGGTTTCCTATTGACAAGTGATTTAGAGTCAAAATTACCAATAGGTGTGATAAAGACCTTTAACAAAAATAAGATTTTGAGAATGCCTATAAAAAAATATAAGAAGGCTAAACAGTGGAGAACAGTGAACTACAGCATATTTAAGATATTACTGAAACTTTCTTCAGACTATAGTTCATGTTCAGGTTCATATTTACCACTCACTCAGTTGCCAGCATTCTTGTAGCTGTTTCTCACTGAAGCTACAGAAGTCATAAAGTGCATTTTTAGGGGAAAGCAGCAGGAAACCTCCTTCCCACAGTGAAAGTCTTTTATTTCCTTTGATAAACTGAGATTCTCAAAAAAGAAAGCTTGCCATTGCTGACTCTTCAAATGCACAAACTCAAGTAAAGGCAGGTGTTCTGCTCAAAAAGCAATGTCCCACTACATTTTTTTTTTCCAAGTACTTGAGGATGGACCAGATGCTTGCACATCCAGCTGTGAAACATTCATGCTACCTTCAGTCAAGGTGAGCTAGCAAGATTTAAAGGCCCTAAGGAGCTAAAAGACTATCAAATACTGGTTAGGAAAGGATTTTATTACTTGGAAAAGAGAGCTCCCAGACTGACAAGTTACCCAAAGTAAGAAGGCACAGAAATCTATCCCTGCTTCACAATATCTGCTACATTTTTTCAGCCGATAAAACTGTTTTTGCTTGAAGCAGGTACACTACTAACAAGTTTGCAGTTTGAGATGTCTTATTACATGGTGTGAAGTAGGCTTTAGCATTTTTAATGGAACAGTTGATCTCAAACAGTACATAGTATTTCCTTTTCATCATAGCCTGTAAGTGATAGGAAGCTCATCTTTAGTTTTAAAACCTCTTTTACTGTGATATTTTCCAATTATTTTTTTAAATGTTTAATTTCCAGCATTTTTATAATTATGTATTTTAAGACTAATGTGAATTACCATAAGGTTTAAAATGTGGCATTTTTGCATGAGGCACACCTGGCTAAGTTAGGATAAAGGCGTTTTTGTTTGTATCATATTCAGTACTTAACTCATAATGAAAGACTAGTGCAGATCACACAAATCTCTTGATGAGCTGTAAATGAGCCTCCATCAATCCACAACCTTAAATCAAAATTCACTTTGTTGCTTCAACTTTTTTACATGTACCACTCCCTGTGAGGGTGGTAGACCCTATGAAGGCCAAGTTCTTCATGCTAACTATGTTTGAGATTCAGCAGCTGATTTTAGGAGCCACCACCCTAATGCCTGGATGGGTGCCTGTGACACTGCTTTCTCAGAGTGCACCCACAGCTGCTATGAGCATACAGAGGGAGTATTTCCTCATACAGAATGACTAAAGATCTATGTACAGAAGATTCACTCAGATTTTAGTTGTCTTGCTAAGTCATACACACAAGTTTATAAGAAAACTTCTGCCCAGAAGCATCTAAAAGTGTCCTAAGTTATTACAAAAATCATACTGCATTACAAGACATTTTGTTATTGCACAGGACTGTAGGCACTTCCACACTTGCTTCCCTGAATTGGATGGTGCTGTTGCTGCCTACGGCTAATTAAGATTCATAAATTATATGCCACTGCACTTCCCATGAGTAGCTCAGCATACACCTGATACAAGCACCCAAAAGTTAATTAAGTGCAAAGTTGAGCACCACAAATACCGTAGGACAAAAACAAGGTCGCAACCTTGCAATAACAACTTACTGGTAGCTGGTGACGGATTGCAGGCTAAAACTTTTCCCTAACAGAAGTAGTTCAAACCATCTGTTTATTCACTGTTGGTCAATAAAAAGTCTAAATGGGTCCCACAGTGCATTTTCTCTTGGTGTGGAAAAAGTGCCTTGGAAACACTGCAAAGTTCAAGGGAACAGAAAGAAGGAAAAAGGGGACTTGATTCATGAAGAAAAGGAAGAACCCAGGGTTCATGCCATTCACCCCATCTCTGTGCAGGGCAGAAGCAATGAGAGACCAGCTGGCCTCTTTCTGGAGACAAGGCTTTATCTACTGGGCTACAGTCATGCACTTTCACAGCATGACTGCCCTAACTGGAAGGTATGCTGTTTCTATCTCCTAAAAAAGTGATAAAATGAAGTAAAAACACTCCCCTGAAGCAAGGCTGTATCATTCCTTAGGATCACAGACAAATGAGTGAAACTTGGTTTCAAACTCTGCATTACACCAGAATAACCCCTGCATGTCCCAAGATCACTTCATCAGTGAATATATAATCATCAATTTGCCCAACAAAATTTTATAAAATCATCTATTTCCCTACAAACTACTTTTTTAAGCTGAAAGAATGAAAGTAAAATTAAACAGAAGAAGCCTTAACTTATTTGTACATCAATTGAACACTCTCTGCCAAATTGGTGTGCTAACCTTTGAAACGCAAAATAGAAAAAGGAAAACACACGAAATGCTGTGGGAGATCTCACTGCATTTTGCTGTCTCTAAGTGAAACAGCACCTAAACTCCCAACCGTATGCCAACCAACTCAAACCAGGTAACAGCTTCACCAATATCATTTTCATGAGAAATGTTTTGCAGAACTGGAAACTGGAAGTGCTCCAGTGCAAAGCATGACTAGGAATGATGAATAAGATGTCTGCAGGAAATGCTCCTCTTAATAAAGGAAAAAGAGCTACATTTTAATGCTACTTTAATATTTAAATTTCTGTCAAGAAAGAAAGGTTTGCATTTTTATAACACCTAGTTTATAGGAATTTCAAAGCACTCTGGACATATAAATAAATTTCATTTGTTGCACCCCATGTGTGAGAAGGTTAACCCCATTTTAACATTCAGAAGCTTCAAGTGTTGAGATTAAGCTATTTACCACAGATTACAAAGAAAGGCTAAGGAGTAGAGACAAAAATCACAAGCCTCTCAGCTCCTCTTCTCCCTGCTCTTCAACATTTAACATTTGCAGAGCAATTTTAAAATCTATCTATATTAAAAAATAAACTAAAACTTATATTTATTCTTAACATTGAAAGAAATAATTCTATGAGATAAAAGGGAAGTGCACAAGGAGCAAAAGGGAGACGATAAGTCAGCGTGTTCTCAAGGTCTTCCTTTTAGCAGTCTTTTCCCAGCTGAACAGTTCATTTGTCTTTAAAATATTCTTCCAGCATAACTGACTCCAAACCATCCCATGTGATAAACAACAAACTGTTCTATTTCTTCTTAGTGGGAACACTGAAGCACAAAAGTCAAAGCTTATACAAAGGTACCCAAGGACTCATTGTGAAACATGGAACTAGCTAGAGATGAACAAATACATTTATTTTGATGGCATAAGTGAAAAATACTTTAAACCATTGTATGTGTCTGATTCCAGGTCAATCTGGAGTTCTTTTTTTCATCTATTGCTGTGGCGAGGAAAAAAGGCAAGAAAAGGAAAAAATAAATATTCTTCCTTGCTTGAAACTGAATACCACATTTCAGTTACTAGAACTACTAATAAATGTGACTTTTTCCAACAAAAAATATAATTAATATGAGATTTTATCTTATTGGGTTTTTTTAAATTGAAAACAGCCTTGTAAATAAAGACTAGATATTAAAATATTTCTGCCACCTTCATTCCAGTTTGCAGTCTATCTGAATTAACCCAAAGGATCCAGCTTTCAGACCCCACTTATGCTGACCAAGGCTCTAAGAGTGCCACTGATTAAAGAGCTTCCTATCACAGATCCAAACCTACCTGTGCTTATCCCACAATTCCCTTCTTAGGATTGGCCATGGGTGTCTAACTCAAGTGACTCTGTTGTGTGCTTTGGTGACCTCTTGATGTTTTCCTGTCCTGCTTTCTGCATCAGGGAACCCAGCCAGCTGAGGGAAAAGCCTGCTTACAAACAAGCCTGTTGCATACAGCAAGCTGTGAAAAGAGGGGAATTGGTGAAATACAGCCTGCAGCTCCAGTGTTACAGGTGCTATGGTGAGGGCAAAAGCTCATCTGGAAATCACAGACACACTCTCATACTGCTGGATACTTTCCATTTCTTCTGACAACAGCAGATACACGGATAGCCAAACGGAACTGAAAATAAGTCGCCCCTTAATCACATCAATTTTCTTTTGAGAGAAATTGCAAGAAGTCTAGATTTCCAAGACTGGATCAAATGAGATGTTTACAACTCATGGCAAAATTTTGAAACACCAAAACCTTAAAGAGAAGGTATTTAAGAAAAGGATTTCCATGCATCCAAAACTAACATCAGTGTTTATTATTACATGACAATTGTGCTAGATATTTACTCAGGCCATAGTGGTCCTTGTTTACCCTATGAGCCTAGGCAGACAAAACACAAAAAAGGCTCAGTTCTAGCACTACAGCTTGTTTTCCACTCATTTGGAGCACTGCACCTTCTGATACAGTGTATGGCTCAGCACCCATCACTATCCCTGTATCTGCTCCTGCCCAGAAATAAAAAGCCCAGAGAACTCAGCCTTGGGGAAAGCATTCCTGCATGGGATACAGACCTGATGATACAATCCTGCACTACACAAGCCTCATGGTCCCAGTGGGATTCAGGGTATTGTAAGGGAGAGAGGCACGTGGCTGTTTGAGGGACGTAGGTCAGCCTCCAGCCAAGACCCATTCCTGCTGCAGCAATCCCACATTCCCCTGGGGAGCACAGGCAACCTGAGCTCTCTAACACCAGTGCAAAGGCTCCACAAACAACCCATACAAGCAACGTGTGGAGCACTACCTGAAACCCCTTGTCTGGTCTGCTCTCTATTCTGATATCTTTTCCCCTCTTCATACAAGAGACATGTTAACCCAATAACCGAATCTGGGGCAAGATTTCTTATGGAAATTCAATTGCCTATGAATTCATCTGAAAGGTGAAGGCACAGGAGCTTAAACCCCAAACCGATGATCATCAACCAGATGCGGGACACAACATTTCAAGCAATGGTTGATAGGGGTTGAAATAAAAACATGTAGGAACTAGCCTTAGTTCATTGAGAAACTGCTTTTCTCACAGTGGCAGATACTTTAGTTTAGGCCTAAAAGATGTTTATCTCTAAGATAATACAGAATACCAAACAGCAAAGAAAATTCAACAAGTGTCAAGGAAGTATTATGTGCAGTACTGTATCACAAGACTTGAAAGAATTGTTGATTTTCATTGTTGTCTTAACAATAGGTGAATTCAGCTATGACCCATCTAACATGTCTCCCTCTTATTTGTCACCTGTAAACCAGACTGTCCTTTGAGGTCCAAAGCAACTGAAAAAAAATATTTATTGACCAGTCTATAGCAGTGCTAAATCTCTACAATTTCATTGGAACTATATAATAATAGTGATAACTTCCTGGAGTTTAGGCATTTGTGCTTTTCTTTACACCTGGACTGGAAACTATGATTTTTTTTTTAAACCTAAATTACTTTACACAGAAATAATTCTGGGAAGTTCTGTAGGCATTATTGTGCAGTATTAATGCTTTACCAATCTTTTTCCTTTCTTTACTTAAACCCGCTAATGAAAAGCAAAAACATGTATTTAAGCATTTCCTGCTACAGGACCTACTTTACTAACACAAGACCAAGTATACCTCAAGAAAACACAAAATCATGATACATGAGGGGTTGCAGTTTTTAAATAGTCCCTACTTCAAGATGCATAGTGTGTAATACACTTCCTGTGTACCAAATTACAGCACCTGTATTTCTCAGAACACTGCAGGGGTGGCTGTGTCTTGTCTGCTTAAATACATTTCAGATAATTCTGAGTATTTAACAACAAGATATAATGGGCAAAAGCAGAAAAAGCTGTATAAATATTGCAATAGAGTACCATTTTTATTCAGTTCTGTTTTAAAATTGATTTTTTTAGCAGGTGGGAAGCCTGCTAAACCTGTCATTTACATATGAGAGTAAACCAAGGATATTTTGGTAGAGAAGATACTGTTCTGACAGCTAGGTGCTCCTTTAAACACTTCACTTATTTTCACCCTCATAACCTACAGCCTACAAAACAGAAACACGAGAAAAAAAATATGCCACTGCTAAAATTAGTGAGAAAGGATTTCATCCCTCATGCATCTTAGACCTCTCTTGCAGGAGATGACACCAAGTGCCTCAAGAACTGCATTGTGCCAGCAATCCTCAGCAAACTGCTGTCACGTGGACGTTGTTACCACTCACCACCAGCCAGGAGGGCATCAGCATCTCCCAGGAGTGGGATCTTCATGCAAACAGGAAGATGATTTTCTGTGCAGCACCCACTTCCCAGGGCAGTGGAAGGGATGGAGAAGCAAAGCAACATTGCAACTGCATTCTGCTCTCCTGCAAGGCATTTTCCTTGCAAAATACAAACAGCCAGTGAACTGCAGGAAAAGCAATTAAGCCTCATCTAGGTGCCAGCCATGTTTGTCTCTGGACAAACATTTCAAATCAACTGTGTTTTGTAAATGGGCAATGATAGTTTGGGGGTTTTTTTAACTCGTCTAAACCCCCAAAGTTTGTATCTGAAATAAGCTACAGAGCTCTACAACAAGCTTTCTAATGAAGGCTTCCAATACCTCAAGGGAAAAAAGAAACCAAACCCAAATCTGCTACATCTCATGAATTCAGATATGAAGACTCCCTAGAAAAGGCTTTCATTTCAGATTTATGAGATGGCTTATGAAACAAAGCATGATCCCAGTTTGTAAGATGAAGCTGTAGGGATGAGAAGACTGCTGAATGGGTTAAGAGAGTAGCTAAGAACATCCCTTGCTCACCATCCTGACTTGTCATAATATGACATTGCTTTAGGAGGAAGAAGACAAAACAAATCATGTCTGGTTGTATTGTTGATATGATTTTAACCTCAGGATAAACATCTGGACCAACACTCAGCATTGTTTTTATTTGTTGCCACTATTATCCTAGAATCCACAGTTTTGGAGCAAGACCACAGCAATGCTAAAACAGCGTGTGATGGCAAAATAAAAGGGCTCTCTCTTTCCCAAAAACTACAGATATTTGAACCAAAGAACAGAAAATATAAAAAAAACCCCAAACAGTTTAAAAAACAATGGCAAAATATAAATAAAAATGGTATAGCTACTCTCTTTTATTTGTTCCTCTTAAATAATTAGTTCCATCTTTTCATGTCTATTCCGAGCATACAGAAAAGCATTTCTAGTTGAGGATGATCTTTATAGGAAGTCTTCCGAAATAGCACAGATTTTACTTTAACTTCTACCACATAAAAATAGTCTATTAACCACATCTGCAGGGCAAAACCCCTAGAGAATCACCTGAATCCTGAAAGAATGAATGTGACTGACCAACAACGGGAATGTACCCATTCCCTCTGCTAGGAGCTGAAACAAAGATATAAACCTAAAGGAGACACCCCAATGCCAGATATCTTCCTCAGTATCTCTTAATATTTATTAAATAAAACTTGGCTAAATTTTTCAAATTGAAAACTAAACAGCCCTTTTGCTGTAGTTTTTACTGCCCATAATTACTGAACACATTTGCAATGCATCTTGTGACCTTAGCACATTATGTCCATTAGGTATAACATTTAATCCAATGCAATAGCAAAGTTTGCTTTGGTATTTTATCTATGTGATGATCACCAAAACTAAAGAGAAACTTTAGCCAAAGACCAGTCAACTCCTTTAACATATTTTGAGACTGACCACTACCATAAAGAAGCCCATTGGCATAACAGAAGCTCCAGCATTAGACCCAAACTAAAGAGGAGAGAGTAAAAAGTCTGCCAACCTCTAGATCAGCCAAATGGAAGGCTATTTGCCTCCCTAAAATCAGGGATAATGAATTTCTCAAAGGCATCCAGGATTTCTGCAACAAGTCCTGGTTTGAAATAATTGTCCCATTAGAACAGTGGAGATGTATTTTTACACGGCTCTTCCACTTATGAAAGAGTCTTGATTTATTTTGAGTGTTGGGGGGTGGGGGTGCATGGGTTTTTTCAAGATTTTTTGGAGCCTTAAAAAAGATTTGTTCTTCTGCCTTTGTAAGCTAAAGGACAATGAGATCATATTTTGTGTTTTAGAGGGCTGTAAGCCTTCCTTTAGGAAACCACTAAGTTTACTCACAGCACTGAACAGCCCCAGCTGACAAGTTCATGGTCAAAACCCTAATTTTCCTCATGGCAGGTCCAGCATAGGAAAGCAGCTACAATCTAGTTGTTAAGTCCAACTGGAATTCAACTGGATTACAAGGAAAATCCAGTATCCAAGTACTAGTACAAATTCCCATCATTATTAGGAAATTTCTGCAACACTGACTTCCTGAAAAATTACTTCTTCCCTGTGCTTCATTTCACCTACACACAGGACAAGCATCTTTTCTAGGGCATAACAAGGAGCATGCCAAAATATTTGAACTGACTACTCAGTTTTGTCATGTTCTCCTCTGAAAATTTGGTTTATTGTCATTGCTCATAGGACTAGACACTGCCTCTGAAAAGATGATGATATATCTTCATCACACACCTTAGAATGAAGTGTTCCAATGACTGTTCTGTTCAGATGGATGCATTTCTCATGACATGTAAAATTAAGAAGGATTGATTCCAGAACTTTCACGAAATTTGCATTTGGGATATAATGGGAAGTTAGGAGAAATAATGACCTTTAGACCTAGGAGAGTATGATGCATGGCAGCAAAAGACTTGAGAATCTCTGAGCTGTGGTTAGGACTTCACAGGAGGTCTGGCATCAAGCAAGCTTCCCCAGTTACCTGCAGGGAAATATTGCTATTTGCTGCCTCTGTCCTGGGTAGAGATCAACTTGCCAACACCACTAAATCATACATCACAATCTCATTTTAAATCACATTATTTCTCCAGTTCACAGAAAAGTCTAAAACAGAGAACAGGAGAGCATGAACTAAGTAATATTGACAGGTTCAATTTAATAAACTGAAGTTTTATGAGGATTGCAAATCAGAGTCATTCAGACCTTGAAGACTTCTGACAAACATTTCAGCCCTCCAAAAAGGACACTTGAAGAGATTAATCAGCTGAAACATCATTGTGAGTCCCTGAATACAAATGGATCATTATTACAGCGGCAGGGGATGGTCTTCCCACATCTGTAAACACGCCCTTCCACTGATATTAATGGAGAGAAGAACAGTCTAATTAGTGTTGTATATTTATCTGTTTATTTTTTTAGTCTGGGGATTTCTTGAATAAATTTAATTAAACTGTGCCTGTGCTTCCATGCTTTGAGCTTGGCATGGGTGGGTTGAAATGTGCATGCATACTTGATAGTCTGTTCCATTTACTAAACAGTCTTGGAGGAAGAAAGGGAGAAAAAAAAAGGAGAAGGAAAGCACATCTTCTGAGTCGCTTTGACTAAAACCTGCATTTCTACTTTACTCAACATTTACATAAAATAATTAAACTCCCTTGTCTGATTATAGAAGGAGGGAAACCGATTTTAATACAAACACTCTGGTCATTCCACATTAGCACTACATATAGAGGACATGATAGCACCATTTTTGCCCTGCCTTTTACATTTGGCAATGTAAAGTAGATGGCATAGATCTGCACAGATGTATAATATATCAGTACCAGTCTAGAAGCTGAAAGCATACTATGACCTACACAAGCAGGTAGGAATATACAACACAGTTTTTAATTCATTGTTATCTAACTGTGTACTCTTTTTCCTGGAATAGCCATTATTTCTCTGTTAATCAGGTTTTTCTTCACTGTGAAATCCAAAGTGGGCAATCTCATGACTGAGGTGCTTATTTTTGTCTGAAAAATACAGGATAAAATCTAGGTCCTGCTATAGTTGAAGTGAGTTTTTTCACTGACTTCAAAAACGTTATAATTTCACCTTGTGAAATTTAAATTCCTTGCCTGGTGAATCCTGTGTATGTTTGCCATGAATACCCAATTCTGTCAGCTCTGAAATACTAAATATAAGGGAATGCTGCAGGAAAAGAAACGGAGCACTTGGTTTCAACAGAAACATATCTTTGTGGAAGATTCAAATGAAAGGCCAAATTTGGGGAGTAGGCAAAAAAAAGGGTAGAAAATAGAAAGGTTGTGACACCAGTACTTCACTTGACTATCAACTTCATGTGTATGATTCTAAGTACACTGCTTTACCATATGAACAGCTCCACCATTCCATGAGCTGGTAAATTCTGCTACAGAAATCCCTAAATTTAGCATTTAGCTAAGATTCTTTTCCTTGCTGAAAACCGCAGAAAACATGGAAAACCAGATTTAACTGCTGCCTCATTTCTGAGCATCTAAAATTACAGGAAAAAGAATATTGCAATATTTTGAAATTTTACCTCACATAAAATGTGAGCAAAACATTTCAACATTTCATAATCAGTTTGTTGCAAATTTTCACCTAAAAAATGGTTCTCACAAAAAATGACTAAGCAAGAAAAAGAACCATATTTTTATCCCCAAAAAATAAAAGTAGTGATTTAACTTATGTCAACCAGCTTAGCAATCTTAGAAGGTCAATCAAATTCTGTATGCAAGTATCATGTATGACAGACTGAGGTGCTTCTTTCCTTCCTCCTGTCCTCAAATTCAGCTGAACTATTGTAGTCACACATGCCAACGGCAAGCCATTGTTGTGAGCCAGTACTCATTTCTGCCCATACAGATAACTAAACACCCAGAGCACACTATAGGGAAACAGAGTGAAATTCTGCAAACAAATCCCTGCATTGCATTCTCACAGGTGTAAATTATAACCACCCTTTCTTTCACCCCATGGCCAGGAAAAGGGGCACCCTTGTGGACCATGCAGCTTTCCAGAAGCACAGACAATCCTGATCTCCAGGAACAAGCATCACCCAAGGCCAGCTCTCTCTGGGGATGCTCTTAGCAAACTCAGATGTTTCTCAGCTACCCATGCAACTTGGCCAGTATTATGCCACCAGAACTGCCTTTCCTGCAGGAAGGTGCTGCACCCAATATCCATTCATCTCTGTGTTGCTATAATTAATGCTAAGCTCCAAATTGGATTAGCCATGTAAGGCAGCTCCGTAAACAAGTTAATAGGATCTCTCTGCTAACAACACTGTTACCAATATCCAATTACTGTAACCAGGTATTAATCTAATGGTGTTAATCTGTCAGACTCCAAAATTTAAAGCACACTGCTGTAACATTTTAATAAAATTAAAAAGTAATTTTCCCCCTTTACTAAAATATGTGTACTAACTAATATTTTATTTTCATATCACAGACAAAAAAAAAAACATAGAAAACAGACAAAAAACACCAAACCAGCTCAGGACCTGTGACTTCCATTACTGCATTACTCAAACAGTGATGCTGACACTTTTGTTTGGTGGGATTTTTTGCCTATTAGATCAAAGCATATAACCCACTAAATTGAATAAACAGCAAGAAATTTCTATCAATTCTTCTAAATTCCTTTAAAAACAAATGCCAGAAATAATGATTACTACTAGAATTCACTATGGAATAACAAAGACAACATCTGTTCATTATTTAAAACTTTTCCCTCCTACTTTTTTAAACTAAATATTGCATACAGTCTATCAGAGAAGAAATGGTGCGTTACTAGAGAGAGAACCAACCGCAAATATAGAACAGACCACAGCTTGTATCAGAAAGTGATTGTTTTTGAAGTTCTGTATAAGAGAGGAACTAGTCCAATAGTTATGATTTCTATGTATTCATTCATTTCAGCACAGCAAGTCATGAGCTTGCAAAGGGGCTTACACCACCTTGGGTACAGGAAGCTGTTGCAGTACATCAACGCACAGTGAGCGGAGCACAATAGAGAAAAACAAGGATCTACTATAATTTGCATTCTGGATAGCACAATTATTTCTCAAAAAAGCATTATTCTCTGAATATCCATCCTAGTGTAAAAAAAGTATGAACAGATAATTTACCATGAATTTTACATTTCAGAATGAATACTAATTCTGTTTTTGCTCAAATTGATGGTGTTCAGCTTCAAGAAGAAGGAAACAAGATGCACTCCGCCCAGGACAGCAGCTATGGGCTCATCTCATAACTCCTGTGGGCTCCACACTCAGGACCTTCTCATCCCTCCCCACTGCAGCACTGTGTGTGCCCACATCCCATCCCAGTAGGGAAGCCAGAGACCCACGGCCACCCTCCTGCCCCCAGAGCAATGATGGTGCTGCCAGCTGGTGCTGGGGATGCTGGAGAGTCACAGAGAAACTGGTCCCAGCTGTAAGTGAGCCAGGTTACAGTGCCAGGTTTACACACCACCATGTGGGTGAGGGGTTCAGCTTGCAGGGACGGCTTTTAACTAAGCATAGGATCAAAACACTGATCTCAAGAGCCTGAGGGACAAAGGAGAAATCAGCTATAGGTGCCACCTTAGCTATGCTGTGTTATCATTGAGTTTTCTACTAACATGACCCATGAGAAAGAAGTAGATCAGAATCCAGAATCCAGAACCCAGACAAAAATACTAAAGTGTAATATAATAGTGTGAGGCTGATGTACAAACCAGAAATCTGAGGCACAAAATCAGATGCAAGCAAAAAGAGATATCACGGGTAAAAAGAAATCACAACAAGTATAGGGAACTAATATAAGAAACATCAACCTCAAATGTGTAAGACAGAGAAAGAAATGAGCATGCTAGGGGATATGTAGAAAAGTTTCAGTCCGTCTGAAACAGCTAACATGAAGACACCTTTGCTTAGCATTTAAAGAACTGACAGAAGCACTCTCATATACAAGAGTGGCAAACAAACAATGATCTTTAAAAGACAGGGACATGCAGACCAGCAGAATAAAGGAGCATAATTGCATGGCAAGTCTTTGAGCCCATAGAGATTGAGAAATTGCTGAGGTCCATTCTTATTGTCATGGGGCACAACTAACATTTACTGACAATTTACTTAATGTGGCTTTAGTGCTTTATCTGCACTGGAGTATTCACCTTAGTCCTTATTTTTCAGGTACAGACTTACTGACTCAGGTCTCCGCTCAAGCTGGAAACACAAACCTGTGCTCCAATATACAACATCTAAGTCCTATGACTCTTAATATGGAAAACAACTCTACTTATAGAGTCTACATCATATTCCCCTATGAAAAATAAACAAATAAAGACTTCAGAATTGATAATATAGAGGTAATAAACATAACATTTGACAGCTTAAGTTCTATTAGCCAATTATAAGATAACAGTATATACTACTAAATGTCAGAAAAAAGTAGTCCTAACTACCTATTTAATGGGAGAAATTGGCCAAGATTAAAGAATTGTAAATAAAACATTATCACATCATTACAAGTCTGAGGGTACAAATTCTCAGTCCATCAACTTCCCCTTGTACATTACAAGCAATAAAAAAAGCTCTAGCACTTGGTAGTCCACTCTTTTCTGACACCCCACATAAACCAGTTTTACAGTAATAGGAAAAACCCTTAAGATGACAAAACTCCAGATCACTCACTGGTTCACTAATAATGCTCAAGTAAATCTCCCTGAGAGCTTCCACATGCCTTTCTTCATATGCTATAGCTCACACTGCTTGTATAATAATATAATAAAAAGTGCAGTTATATATTTTTACAGGCCTGATAAACAAACACTTCCATCTCTTAACACATCCTAGGGGCCTTTGCTTCATTTTGTACATCCTTTGCTAACACAGCTAGCGCAAAGTGCAGCACATTTAAAAAACACAAACTTACTTAAAATATAAGCACATTAATTTATGTTAAAAATAATCAAATGAATTGTTAATTAAATATAACTATAAATATAAGTCACTCAGGATGAAGAAAGACTTACTCTTGATTGGACTTTCAAAGTAACATAACTAGCATATCACAGAAGAGGTACTACAAGAAGATTGCCACATTTGGCTATCATACATAGATCTGACACAGAAAAGAGAATTTATAAAATTTTGTCTCCAACACATCAGTCTTAACCAATTAGCTTTTACTTTTCCTTCTATCACTTAATTATGAGAGGGCTTACATTTTCTTTCAGACCATTGCTACAAAGCAGGGCCACTAAGACACTGACATTTAACATGTCCATTCATACACGTATATAAAACATCACTTCTTTTAGGATCAATAAACAAACTGTAAAGCCATCAGAAGTTCTCTGAATTTGTGATGACTTTCTGTCTGCAACAGAAGCAATTAATTGTTCAGGTATCTTTCTCTAACCCTTTTGCAATCCCAAAGCACTCCACACAAGAAGACAGAGGCAATACGTAACACGTCAGGGCTTGAAGGTTTCATTTTAGTTTTTGTTCCTTTTCCAGGCTAAAATGCAAGCAGTGGAAATAGAGATGACTATATGCCTAATGATTCTGCAACCTAAAAATCCAGGCTGGCAAATGCTGTGTAAAGGTAGCCTTCCCAAATAAATCTGTAATATTTCCCCATTTAGAATTCAATTTTTAAGAAATCTATTGACATGGGAAGTTAACCAAATCTTGACAAACTTAATCAACTTTGGCTGTATAGTGAAGGTATTATACTGACAATGGGTTAGATTGTACAGCTTCTCCCTACTGGAACATCCTAGAAATATTCTGTACCTCACCTATGCAAGTTTTCAGCGATTCACACTTGCAAACTGTTGGAATTTAGCATCTCTAATCTAGGTAAATATTAAACATGTTATATTCACTTGCGTTTTTCTTTCCTGGTAAAGAAGTAGATTTGAAAAGTAGCCCCCTAGGTATGGAACACAAGATTACAAAAACATAGTTTCTTCACCAAAAGACCTTTTTGGTGTGTGGTAAAGAACAGCTGGGAACAGATTCCCATAAGAAATGAAAAGATAATATGATCTGTGGACTAGGGCCATTAAGAGAAGACACTTTAACTCCACTTTGATCCCCAGACCCTCCCCAGCTAACAGGAGGATTCATGCACCACACTATGAGGCAGTCAAGTTATTTACACAATATGGTCATGCCTCAGAACTTCACGTGTTCCTCGCCACGCAAGACAGGATAAACATAAAGACATACATTCCTGTGATTGTCAAACCTCTCCTGATGGCCAGAATAACCAGGGAAACCTCACCCAGCAGCCTCTTTACTGTCAGGTGCTTAAGGGGTACATCAGCTACTGGAAACCTCTTTCAGCCCTTGCTGGACTTCCCTGCCTGAGCCATTAAAAGGCCCTTCCTTCTCATACATTACAAACATAACACATGAAGAGCACTCCTCCTCTGAATTACTTTTTAAGCAGCCTAAAAATAATCTCAGCTAAAAGCACAGCACACTTGCAGTGCCTTGGACCCGGTGTGCCTGTATGAGAGCCAATACTCTTTTCTAACACAAGACTGCCTTTGTTGGGCTTCCTAGAAGGTGCAAACACCTTCCCCAGACTTCTCCCACTCATCACACTGCTAGCCCAGAGCCAGAATGAAGGTGCTGGAGGAGGAATGGGAGAGCAGAAGCACAGCTGGAGCCCTGCCCATGTACTTACTTGCCACAAGGCCTGTGTACAGCACTTCGGGCATCTCTGTGCTGCCCAAGGCAGAGATGTGCAGAGTTTTGGTGAAAAACATGCAAACAAAATACCAGCTGTTCAGCTGCTGGGCCAAAAGAGCTTGGGAGGTTGGGGGTATTTGAAGCCTGTGGTGTTCTGCAGCTCCTGCTTTAGCATGTGGCAAGACAAATCCTGCTGGCAGCTCCCAAACTTAGACTTTTATAGTCCTGACTGCCATGCCAACTCCATGCTGGAAGCTCCTGCTGTTGCAAAGTCCCACTGGGGGCCACCAGTGTTTCACACAGGGCAGTAAAGCCAGAAAACATGTTATAAACCATGGAAACACTTCCTTGTCAAGCACAAAAAAAAGTCTTCTTAAGTGCAAGCAAGCAGCCATGGTCTTGCAAAGGCACTACTTGACCTCCAAAGAAGTTTTACAGTCAGCAGCACTTCATAGATTTACCCATCCACTAAGAGAACAAATGGAAAAACAAACACTATAGAGAACATTTATAAAAAGGTTAGTCCCTTTGCAGCGACATTGGGTTATTTTACTCAGAGCATTGTTAAATTACACAAACAACTTTTTTTTTTTCTTATTTTGCTGAGTACAAATTGGTACTATTCTGAGAGGACTTTGTCATAGAAAGAGACCCCTCAAGATCTTTTCAGGTTGACTTCTATACTAGAGGTTATTTCCAGGGGAAGACAGATAACTCAGAAAAGGAACATAAGTACAAACCATGCCTGTCTTGACCCTTAAAGGAAGAAAAAAATAAAGCATTCTTCAGTAACATGGATAGTCTGAAAGATCATTTAATGATGCCAAACAAAAATTAAGTTACTCAGCTCCCCTCCTTGTCTCTTTCAGTCCTTACATCCAAATTATGAGTCACTATACATTCCATTCCAAAATATGAGCCAGGCACTTGGAACATGTTCTTTATCTGATTAATCATCTCTGCTTAGATATGTACGGCATCACGACAAGCCATGATCACACAGTTGAACTCAGATTCAGCAACTCAGAGCGTGCAGGACAGACAGTGGGAGCAGTAAGTCGTGGTGGAAGAGGAGATGATGACTGATCTCACAGTCCTGCCTACTGGTAGCTACATACTCATGGTTTTGTGTCCCGGATGCTGAAAGATCTCAACATCCAGCTACTGCTCCAGAAGAGCATGACAATCTTGCTATACCTATAGTACTGTCTCCTTTTGTACCCTAGACAGTCTGAGAGGTTCTCTGAAGCATTTCCAGTCTGGAATGTAGCTCTCCACCTCCTATTTTCAAATCAAAGCCCTCTCTGAGTCACAACAGGCAAGGAGCACATAATAAGGAGATGCTTTTTTTTTTTTTGCAGTCTCATCCTGCACTACAGTGAAAAAAGATAAGGTCAGCATAAACCCTTGTTCTCAATATGCAATGTTTTTCTTAAAGAAAAAAGATTTTAAAAGGTTGTTACTTCTTAAGCAAGTCACCAATACAGTTTTTAAAAATCTTTTTTAAAGCATATGCCAGTCTGAAAGACACAATCACTTATGTGAGATTTGAGGCAAGACTGTTGCAGAGTTACTGCCTCTTAACTCCATCCTGCAGTCCTCTTTCAGGATGCCTCACCTAGATTCAACTCATTCATAACATAGGGTGATCCAGAAACTGATTCTCTGGCATGCTGCTCTTAACTCCTTAAAGGAGGTGAGTTCCCTAACAGAGACTATTGACACAGACCTTCCCTCAACATTGAAGGTGGAAGAAAAGTTGAACCCTTGGCAGCTGCTGGTCCACAGATAGACTGAGGCACACTCTCCTGAGAGTAAGGGTGTCCACCATCCACATGGCTTTTCTAAGGACCTGGTTAAGGGAAGTTTGGAATTCTGCAGATATGCAAGGTTGTTTGACCGCTCTGTTATAACACATATCTCTGCTCCTTAAGTCTGGTGTGTTTCCTTTCCTCCTCCCTTCTCCTCCCAAATATGGGCTTATTGCACATTTCAGACTGCAGCCTCTTTGTCAAAACCCTCCTGGATCTTGTCTGCAAGAGAATTACTTCCATGAACTGTTGTTATTACTTGAGAATAGACCTCCTTGACCTTCCACATGGCTTTGTGGATAGCTCTGTTAAAACTGCTTTGCATGTGGTACATTCTATACTGAAAGGAAGGCGTAGACCCCATTGAGCTTTAAGCAGAGCACCCCTCCAAAGCAGCATGCCATGCATGGAATCATCCTGGCAGTGGGAGATGTTATATGTCCTTTAGAGAGATGTGTTGGCACAATCGGGTTGTTCTAAGTGCGTCCCTGGGAGGTGTGAGCCATCCAAACTGCCTGCACACTCTTGGGTGGGTGGGTGGTCCTGGAGTTTCACTCACACCCGCCAGATGGGGCACCCCACTGGCAGAGCTATGGAAATCAGGGAAAAGGAATCTCTAGGGAAGCCCATCAGTGCAGCACAGCCATGCCCAAGGATGCCTGAGGTTATATCAGACAAGCCTTCGAGTCTGGTGGATGGTAATGACTGATAGGACTCCATAGCTACTTTTGTAGCATTTCATAACAGTAATTGCACAGCAGGAAGAGTCAAAGGGATTTTCCCTGGGAATTTTCCCAAGAGGGTGATTATGAGCTCGAATGTCCAATAACAGAGTTCATAAGCTACATGTTTTTTTTTTTTAAATGGTTCCTCATTGTCCAAAGACTTAGTCAATAAATGTTGTGAGATGAAAATGTAGTAAAGATGGAAAATGGACATATTTCATGCTCCTGTGTGCCCCTAAAAATTTCAGTTATCCTATAGAACTGTCATAGAAAACACAGAAAACTTACAATACACTGTTAATCTACAGCTGGCAAATGTATAACACTTACTTTTTCTGTACCATAAGCATTGAACTTCAAACAATTTTCTAATGACTTGCTGTCTAACACATTGAATTAGTCACTTCTGTTATAAATGATGAAAGTACTCTTTGTAACAAAATAGTAGTGTTCATATAAAATGAATGGGAACTACAGAAGAAACCGATCTACCCAAGCACTGCATGCAATTATTGAGACTGATTTGTTTTAATTAATCTAAGCTCAAAAATATCCTCAGCTCTCAAAACACAAGAAATTACTTTTATTTGGTTCCAAAGTAAAACATTAATTCAGGTCACTTTTTCTTGAGATTTGTCAAAATAGTTTCTGCATCAAAACAGTTTTAGGGTTTTTTCATAAAAATTCTCAGCTTAATTCCAAATTAAGTTGAAAAGAAATATCTGAACATAGGTGCTCTGCACAAGTCATATCAAAATTTCAGGAAATTCCCATACTGGCATTTGTTAAAGACATTAAATTTAATTTACCTTTCTTGGAAAAGTGCCAAAGGGTTTAAAATGGTCTGCTCAGTACCTCAGCTCAACCTTTCACCATAAACACAACAGCACAAATAGCACAGTACTTTAAAGCCTTATTATAGTATAACATAAATAGGAAGAGAACACCTCGCATTATTTCCAGCAGTGCCAATGTCAATACCAAAAGTCACAGCTAAACCTTGTTGAGTTCATGAAATCCCATAGAAGCATTACATAGATCAGCAGCAGTAAACACAGTTATTCTGTACACCACACTACCCAGAAGGGCTTTGATTGACTTAGATTAATTCGCGTTCGATAACATCAAAACTTCAGGTCATTTTGCTGGTGTGACATGGTTTCTAAGGTTTGAAGCCGTATTGAAGATTTAGCAAACAAGCTGCAGTTCTTTTGCTTTTTTTACTCTCCAGCACCATCTCCCGGGTCTCTCTAGGTCACCAGCAACTCAATGTCCACGTTTGTACACAGGATTTAATTCATTGATTAACTACAGACCTTTTTAACATAAGATGAAACTCCCATAATTATATTAATTGCTAAGAAGAGTGAATCAATACTACTTTTTTCCCCAAGAGAGTTTTATGCTATTACTCTACTTTTCTACCACTTGAGATGGCAATTGCCCTCAGGAATTATGAGACAAAAAGGTAAACCACTTCAGTTCAATAGACAATTCGTATTACATGGAACAGCAATTTGTACTCCAGTGCACATGAAATCTCTTACCTCTAGGGTTTTCCTCCCCCATTTTTTCCAGTTAGACACAGGATATAGACTGTGAAAAATGTGAGATAAAACTTCGCTTTTAGGCTCAAATATTTACAACCCAAGTATAAAGTTTACAGTATGGAGGACTTCCCCGTAAGGTATTTAATATTACTGATCACAATTACGTCTTCAGGGGAATTTTCTCCTCCTTCTTTTGATCTCTGTTGCAGACAAGAGCAGAAGAGAAGGCAAAGAGAGTTGGGTGTCTGGCCTATAGCTACGGTTTTGTCACACAGGGGAGAACAGGATAGGGAGGTTAAAGAAGGTGAAGAATGACAGAAGGGCAGAAAAAGGTTGAAATCTGTGTATGGAGATTGGCATGCAGCAACCAAGGGACCAAAAGGAGTGGAAAGGGGACAATGAAGGGCAGGAAAGGTCAGAGAGAGTAACAAAAAAAAAAAGAACGGAGCAGGGGAGAGAGCAGAAGCGAAGAGCTAAGGGAAAAAATGGGCAAAGAAGGGTGAAAAAGAAAAGGAAGAGAAGAAAGGAAGAAAAGAAATAGAAGAAGAGATGGGCAGAAGTAAAAGAAGAGCAGAGAAAAGAACTGAAAGGTTAAGAAGGTCAGAAAAGTTAAAAAAACTTCAAAGAACATCAAAGAAGGTCACTGCCAATACTGGCACTAAGGGTGTACTAAGGAAATTCATCCTGTGATTGATCAGAGTTGCTTAAGGGTCCATGATCAGTGCAGTGAACCTCATTTCCCTCAACAACAGACATATATATGCATTTTTCAGTTCAAATGGGAAACGTGGGAGTTTTGCTCTCCTCTTTCCCTGGCTTGCTGCTTTAGGTCTGGGAACAGAGAATTCCAATTCTATTCATGCCCATCACAGCAAACAATTTCCAAACCATCTGCTATCTAATAAAATAACTCATCTAGACAAACTGCAGCCCAGGCAACAAATCTGATATTGTACTTGAAGTCACCATAACTATTAACAACCTGCTATATATAAAACAAAGTATTTCACGATGAAAAGACCTGCATTGAAAGAATATCAAGAATGTAATGCCAAGAACTCAAATCCTAGGCAAAAAGCCTGTCTCCAGTTCTCTCTGCACTATCAGTTTTCAATTTCATAAAGGCATTTTTTATTCCCCTCCTGTGGGATGAATTCAGTGTGTAGTGTGGGGCCATATGACACAAGTGAACCAGGGCTGTGCAGTGAAGGTTGCTGTCCATGCCTCATTTGTGCCAATGCTGCAAGGAGTTAATAAATGGAGCTGGACACAAAAGAGAAATGAGGGTTTGAACAGCAAGACAACCGAACGCTACTCCGGAGAATTGGATTCCAACACCATCTCTGCCATCAGGCTCCACAGCAATGCTGGGCAAACATTTCACAGATGGCTACTAATTGTGTCTTTCTCATTTCCTGCATGCTCAGTGGGCAACACCTGAGGCCAGATCGACAGAAGCACTAAGCAGTCAAACAGTATTTGACTGTAGAGGCTTTCTAGGCTGCCACAGAAACTTGATGCCTTTGAAAATTCAGATCATGCCTCTTCAAACAAATGTTTGCTTGACAGTTTTGGTCATAATCTCCTGAAGAGCCAATTGTGTATTTGTGAAAAAGAGATAAAGCAGCAACTTTCCTTTGGGTATGGTTATGATAAATTCATTAAAGTTTATGCAGCACTTCAAGACCATAGCACTCTAATACAAAATTCCCACTACAACACTTGATGATGATGCAGAGTATTTACAGAGAAGTTGCAATGAAGTACACTAAATACAACATTCAGCTATACATTGGGGACGATTAAAAGTAGAAATACACGCACTGAACAGCAAACAATTTCCTCTCTAAGACCTCTGAGAAAATCACGTGTGACTTCGCAGGAAAAACTAATTTACCATACAACTATGTAGAAAAATGCAATGGATTAGAAGACAATTTTCATTTTGCTATCAGCTATTTTTGTAATATTTGGGTTTTTTGAAATCCTAACATTCATATTTTCTGACATGATTTGTGCTTATATGAATCCATACACATTATAGAAAGACTTCTGTTAAATTTCATAAGTTTGAAACAGTTGCCTTGGCAACTAAATTTAAACAGATCTGCTGGCTCCTCTCTTGACCCTTTCTTTCTGAAGCTGTTTTGAAATCTAGCTTTTCAATACTCTTCAATATCCTTCTGCTTTGAAAATGAAAATATACTAAAGAGCTCAGCAACAGGGTTCCTATGAGATTATGGAAACTTTCTGTCCATTGTGGTTCTACACTTCATAAATCAGGCTTTTTGATAGTAAAAATCACACTGGTTTCCTGTTCTCACATGGTCCTCTTTAAGAATTATTTCTGAAATTAGCCACAACCCCAATCTGGACTGAGGAATAGGTATGGATTTTTTTTAACTTTTTGACTGAACTCTAAAGGGTTTTGTTTTGTCTTTACAGTTTGTGCATGCTGTCTTTCTGTAGTAAGAGTCAATTCAAGATGAACGTTTCACAGAAGGACTTAGCTTTTTGATGCACTAGTGGCTATACCTCGACCTTCCCCCTCTCCTTTCATAATCAAATCACAACTACCAGCCACCCCAAGGCTGCTCTTAATTGTGCTCAAATACAGCAAAGTAAACAAAGCCTTGCTGGACACCAGGATTTACTCCAGACATTTTTTTTCCCTCTCCCTGCTCCCCAAGGTGTCATCTGACACATATTTCATATTGCAGGCTGCAAAGAGGAGTGAAATAAGACAGCTCTCCTGGCATGATGCCACCAAGGGATTTTCCTCCCTTCAGCACACTCCCTGGGCAGAAAGCTTGCCAGCTGCCCTGCTGCTCCAATCTGCAGGAACAGAGCAAAACAGTGTGGAAGAAAGAAGATCTGGGCCCATGATAACTTTTTGAAGAAAGCACTGATTCCCATTCTGTGATTGATGTTCAGGATGTTTCAGATTAATTCCTTTTTTAAAACCACAGCTCTCAGGTTGAAGAAAATAAAGAGAGTTTTGTGTTCCCTTGCCTTTACCTGCAACAGGCTCAAGTTAAGGGGCTTAGAGTCCACAAGATAGTAGGCAAACACCAATGAATAATCAATATAGATTTGTAAGAATTGGCTAAGCATTTATCAATGAGCCATCATCAGCAAGAAATACCATAAACGCTTCCCTCAGGTATTTTTTGAACGCTTCTGTAAAAAAATTATTCCAGAAAGAGAAGCATGGTCATTTTTATGCCATTTATGTTGAAATAATTACATTTGCAGGCTATTTTAAATGGCATCAAGAAACTTATATGAAAAACTTAACCTAAATTTCCACTGATAATGGTTTTCACCAAGTGACAGTTTCAGAAGATGTTCTGTGTGAAGAACTGTCAGTTTTCATTTATGTTTTGCATTAGAAGGATGCATTCGGAATGATAAACTGCAAATTGTAGCAAACTAAAACAAAATTTCATAAATCTTAGTTATATTAACCAAAGCATGATTCTGACATACTTAACACAAGAAAATCAATCAAACTCAGCTCCAATTAAGCTCAGCTACTAATCAAAGAGCTGCCATTGTTAGGAATAGTGATTGCTTTTGAAGTTCTGAGCAAGAATTCAAAGGAAGTCTTGGCATATAGTATGTCATGTGGAAAGGAAATCCTTTGGCTTGGACACACTGTGGAAGGGAAGACCATGCGGCTAAGAAACACTGTAATGCTATTAAAATACAGTTCATGCATATTTAAATTTAAATTCCAATCATGTCCATTTCTGTGCCTTGAAGTATTTCTCATTATGCTCTTCTACCTTTTGAACAGCTTGTGCTCAGCTCAAGTCACATACTGAGAGGGAATATGACAGACTGTAATTCTGACCATGGAGGTCCATATTTGTTAGAGGCAATACTGAAAAACCTCCATCAAGTACACAGATGTACTTCATACTGAATAATTTCAGTAAGAGGCAAACAATAGAAGCTATATGTAATTATGAGTTTGCATTTGATATCTGTCTAATTTGCTACAAACATATAGAACAAAAGCTATGTAAAGGAAGCTATTTTAGAACCTTTTTAAAATTAAAGGTCAAGACCTGAACTTTGATTCCTTTCCTATTGTCCACCTTCCAAAGTGGACAACAAAATTTTAAAAAATAAAACTCAGGTACTCTAGTGTGGTATCAGTTATGTTAAGGTGATTGTCTTTGGAGGAAAAGGGAATCATAGATGTACTGGGAACAAGACTTCCCCAGATTTAAATATTCTTGCAGTCAAAGTGGCAACACATCCCTAGCTTAACAACTCCATCTGCAGCATTTCAAATAATATTTTTTCCTTAGAGTGAGACAAATGGAAGTGCTGTGCTCTTCTGCCAACCCTAGCAGCCTGTGCCACACATTTCCAGGACACGATGCTTGGTCTCCTTTACTTACCATGGTTTAGTACCAGAGAGGTTTTTTAAACTATAATTATACTTAGTTTTAGCTCAATGCTCACATTAGTGACAACGGACTTTGATGACGCACTTCATGCATGTCTACAGTTCACCAAAGAGAACAGGGCAAAACTACCTCAGTGCACCCACATATATTAGCTTTGATTTAGCAGTGTGTTGCTACAGCTGTGTCCCCTCTACTGCTAGTTTGTCTTCATTTACCTAGCATTTAAAATTCTATCCCAATCCCACATTTTAAAAGAAGACCCCGAACTTTCCTCATAGGTATCCACACTTAGAAATGTAGTTCTATATCACCTTTAAGTATCTCTGCTTAGCTACATGAAGGATTTATCTAAATCCCTTCTGGCTGTCAAAATCTTACAGCAACAACTTCCCATGATTTTTTTTTTCCTTTTAGGATGAGATTTCATCCCAAATGATAAATAGAGAATACAAGAAATGGAAGCCAGACATGCACACAGTCAAATTGTAATTGTCTTTGCATGTAGAATAGTCCAGTGCAGTACATGCAAAGACTATTGTCTTGTCAATTAAGACACAGTTCTTTCCCAGATGAAACATTCTCAGCACAGGGGTTTTTTCCTAGGGTTTCACCCCACACTAACACATTCCTACCACTCTTTTTCTCTTGCTCTAGTCACTAGAAGAGGGAGTTTCTAGGCAAAACAAGACCAGACAAGGAGAGAATGCAAGTGTAGAAGCAGAGTTTGCACCCAGCTACGTACACCAGATTCTGCAGCACTTCATATTATTTCCTCTTAATGTGTTTGGCTTTCTGATCAGAAGATTAGAAGTCTGTAGTTCAACCTTGAAGTTTTTTGTTAAAGCAAAACAAAACCCAACACTTTAAAGAAAAAAGTGACACCCAGGAACAAATTACTTTCGGTTCACAAGGAAGCTGCAATGTTGTATATTTTAAATGCAAGATGATGCCAAACCAACACGCCTTCATAGTGCTAGATACTACTTAGACATATTTTAATGTAACCTTTTTGGATCAACTTTTGTTATGTTTATTCACCATAACATTTCTTCCAGCCAGTAAATTTTCACTATATATTATCACCTTCCAATACTCTCTTTCTACCAAATCATAAATTACAAACTCAGCACTAATCAGCACAACCTAGAAAGAAGGTAACAAAAAATGTGCTGTATGTAGAGTCTTAACATTTCCATTTTGGAGTCCTGACACACTTCTGAATAGCAGTGTTGATCTGCTGGAAGGTAGCAAAGTTCTGCAGAGGGATCTGGACAGGCTGGATTGATAAAACAAGGCAAATCATGAGCTTCAATAAGACAAAATTCTGGATCTTGCACTTGGATCACAACAACCCCAGAAGCATCCACAGGCTGGGTAGAGTGGGTGGAGAGTGGCCCAGTGAAAAAGGACCTGGGTGCTTGACAGTGGCTGAACTGGAGCCAGCATGTGCCCAGGTGGCCAAGCAGGACAATGGCACCCTAGCCTGGATGAGGAATAGTGTGGCCAGCAGGACCTGGGCAGTGATCAGACCTCTGACCTCAGCATTGGTGAGGCCACACCTCGAGTGCTGTGCTCATTTTTGGGACCTCTCACAACAAGTTGACATTGATGTGCTGAAGCCTGTCCAGGCAAGGGCAGCAGTGCTGGGGAAGGGTCTGAAGCACAAGACTGAAAAGGAGAGCTGAAGGAGCTTGGTGTGGAGAAAAGGAAGCTCAGGGGGAACCTTATCACTCTACAGCTGCTTGAGACGAGGCTGTAATGATCTGAGTGTCAGTCTCTTCTCCCATGTAACAAGGAATAAAACAAGAGGAAATGGCTTCAGGTAGCCCCAGGGTGAGTTTAGATTGGATGCTAAGAAAAACTTCCTTCACCAAAAGGCTTATCAAGCATTGGAACAGGCTACCCAGGGAAGTAGTGGAGATATTTTAAATACCTTAACTAATCCTGGAGATATTTAAAAAACTATAAATCTTGTGTTTATGGACACGGTTCAGAGGTGGAATTGCCAGTGCTGGGCTGGACTCTAGGATCTTAAAGGTCCAACCTGTATGATTCTATTATTTTAATCATAAATCACATACTTTCCTCTGCAGGCTCCCATGTATACAACACAAAAAGTACACAATGCTTGAATATAAGCTCTGTTGACAAGATTTCATCACGCTAGAATTAGCAGAATTTCCAGAGCAGATAAAAACAATAAAGCTTGACAACTTTTTTTATTTCTTTTGAGTTTGCATCCTTAGGAAATGAAGCATAACAATATTTATGTCGATATTTCATATTCCTTGTTCACTCAGAGTCAAGAACCCAGGTTTCCCTGGCAACCTCCATTGTTTTGCCTCCACAGGTTGCTGCAGTCTACCCTCACCTTGGCACCTGAGATACATCATGGCTGGGACAGAGAGGCACTCCCTGTGCTGCTGCTGCTGCCACAGCCCTGACCTTCAGCAGCCCGCTCAGCCCAGCACCAAAGGACCAGGGCTCTGAAGCATGACCTTGCCTTCTTGGTGGAAGCCCAATTAATTTTCACAGATCTTTTCCACAGCTTCAGGTTGTCAAACCACACAGCACCAGCCTGGGTTAAACTGCATGCAAAGAGACAGCAGCTACAGAGCAGCTCTCTGATACAGCTGGCAGTCTGTTCAAATGAGCTGATATTCAAGAGCTGAAGGGAGGGAATTTGAGAGAGTGACAGACAGACACAGGGTGAAGTCTGTGCTTCCAGAGGAATTGCCAAAATGTGTCTGAGTAGGTGGCAACAATGAGAAGAAAAACCTATAAGAAGAGTATTAATTTAATTTCTATCTCAAGTTGTTAATTGTAGCTGAGGCACAGGCCCTTTCACAGCTAAACTGGCATTTGGATTGATCACTACAGACAGCTTGTTTACTGGGAAGATCTCAAGAACTAGAAGTGCTCACCAAGTAGCTTAAGCTCCTTCATTCCAACATGGGGAAAACATAGTGAGGGGGAGGCTACCTCCTGACACTCTGCTGCTGCAAGAGGAAAAGAAAACCTTTTACTTTCTGGTTTTGCATTGAATTTAGAAACTTTGACTTGCTAATCTTTTATACGTTGGCATTCTTTCATCTTCTTGAGAGATAAATATTTTTAATCAGGCAATTCCCTTCAGGATAACACTGATTCAAATTATACTGATGAATGATATCAATCAGTTATTAGGCATGAAAAATGTGTATGTCAAACCCTAACAATGTTTATCCTAACAAAAGTGCAAAGCTTTTTTCTTTTTTAAAAAACCCAATTCTCTAATAGTTTTTCTCTACACTCAAGAGGGCTTTTTTTTCTTCAAATGTTAGAGTAAAACCAGCAGCTAACTAGTGAATCCTGTTTGCAGTAGAACAGTATTAAACGTTCTAATTAATCTAATTAATGGAAGATACCATGCCATATCCCTGCAGATATACAGAAGATAATTTCAAAGGCTGCTTTTTAAAATGGAAAATTAACATTAAATGGCACTGATGATTTTAAAAGCCCTAGACATGGTTGTCTTTTCTTCCTCATTATTTTGCCAGATATCTATCTTGACTCAGATAGCATCTGACTTTACAGGATTTTGAATGATCAGAACATCAGGGTCAGTCACAAGGGAGTTCAAGCACAGAGCTCTACCTCTCTCTGTCCCTCGTTCTAGGAGTCAGATTGTGACCCTTGCTGCAGAGGAGATGGCTTTGCTAAAACAGGGCAGCTATCAAAACTGTTCATCCCTCAACTTAATGCAGTAAGGGAATACCTGGAACACACCATGAGGTTTTCACCGGCAAAGACAACACCACACCAATGGCTGCACCACGGCATCACAGCTGTATCTGACCATTCCACAAACCAGCAAGGAATTTGTGGTAGGCTGCTGCAGAAAAGGGAATGAGGGGACAGCAATTTCAGGCAAAGCCTAGGAAGGGTATGACCACAAGCCTTGGTGAGGGACCCACAAGGAGCAGAAGTAACAGCTACATAACCTAAGCATATGCCTTGTTTGCATCTAACATGCTCCTGTGCAGATACATAGGAACGGGCAGCCCTCAGCACATCTCAGTGGCTGCTGAGCAAACTCAGCTGATGAATCTGTAAGGGAGGAAGCTGTATGTAATTGCCATCTCATCCACATGTGATCTAAGGTGGTGTCTGACACAATCTATCCATCCTGTCTTTCCTCTAGAAAAGATGAACATGTTTGTTCATCTTTTCAGATGAACAAACTTTTCAGACTTTCCAGAAATTCCAACAAAATGTCCAAAGACCACAACGCTGACAAACTTTATCATGGACAGGATCTGCACAGTACGATCAACTTAAAGGGATTCTATTGATGGAGACAAAGTTCCCAGCATTAGAAGGGATTTAAACTTACTCTCACTTTTCCCACTACATCTCTGATATCAGACAAGAGATAAGATTGCTACCATCTTTTATATTTCCATTCTTTAAACAATAAACTCAAACAGCCTCAAGTCTCATTGTCTTACCTACTGAAACCCTAAAAGAACCTGCAGGCCTTCTGTGAACAAAAGAACTCATGATGTGTATCAGGCTATCCATGTGCTTCTGTCAGTTGCCACACTGCCTCAAGTTAGGAGGAAATTAAAAACCAAAACCAAACAATGCAACTCTGATTGGCCAAACCATTTGTTCTGAGGATAACCCAAGGTCTACAACACAAGGCTGGAAAAAACACACTGCAAAATCCAGTAAGACTTTTTTTTTGTTTCACTTGTGCTCGACACGGCCTGCTTTCCTCACATGACCAACGTTAGAAGTCTGACCTAAGAAGTCACTCATGCTTCACCTGCTGCTCACAGAAGACTTGTCCCTCCATCACTGCAGTCACAAGAGTGAAATGCTCAGCAAAACACAGTTTGGCCATTGCCATTATTTTAAGCCCCCTCTCTTGAGAAAGAAAACTGAATGTTACATCTCCAGCACTCAAAGAAAGAAAGACATCTTAATTGATGTGCACAAAAGGATCTCGGTGATAATGAAAACAGTAAAAGCCTACAGAAGAAATGACAGTCTGAAAATAAGTCAGGAAGCACATTTAATCTCCAAACAATTCCCTACACAAGGGCGATAGAGGACAAATAATGCTCATCAAGAAGAGGTTACAGTAAAATTAATTCACTTTGTAAACAGAAAATTCTTAGCAGTAATAAGCAGTATTAACACCTAAAGCAAAAGAAGGTGCAGCTGCAAATTATGGCATAATGTCATCTTTACAGCTATCTTGTCATTATGGAACTAAGCATATTGGTAAGCTTCTGCTTGCAGAAGTCATTTTTACTAAGCGATATTTATTTTATGCATAATACATCTGGTGATGAAGAGAGAAAAGCAATATACAAAATATACACAGGAAGATATTTTACTTAAGTTCACACAGTCATTTGAAACATTGCACCTTCATTAAAAAATTCAGAAAAGCTTCCAAGCTTGATTATCTATGCAAGAGATGAGTATGTTAACAGGGCTTCCTCATAAGCCATGAATTAGAGGGTGGAGTTCAAAGGAATGCATTTGGCACAGAGAAAAACAAAAGACAATTAACAAAAATTCTTGCTTGGAAACATTTTAACCTAGAAGAAGCATAGAAACACCAATCCTGGGCAAAAGTTCACTTCCCAGCAGTGGGTAAATGCCTAATCCAAATTGATTCTGGCCAATATTTCATGCTTTAATCAACAAATATATGTTGCCGAGAGCTATCTGGGGAAATTAAAAAAAAAAAAAGGAAAAAATAACAAAACATGGGTCCTGATCTGATGCCATGAAGGATATTCATTAATGCCGCAACAGATGGTTAATCTGCAGACTTAAAATATGTCAACTTCATTTAATTAAAAGTCAACATTACTATAATATTGCCATCATGAAATCAGGTTCTGACAGCGTGCCAAATTTTATTGTTTTACTTTTAAACAGAAACTTTTTGATGAGAAGCAACACATTCCCCACTTCTGTGAACATTCATACATCTCAGTAAATACAGAACAACTTCTCCTGAGGGCTCTCTCCTGCAGTGGCTCTGCCATGCACAGCAGGATTTTTGATCCCTCTACTCCTACACTCAGCAACATTTCAGGCTGCAGCAGGTACTGGAGCCAATACAGATACACTGCTACTGGGAAAGAAGCTAACTGGTGTTGTGTCAGATCGAATAGCAGCTCATCCATCACCCTGTTAAAATTTGCAGTGTAAATACACAGCAGTGAGCCTAAGTCTAAGTGAGGGAGGTGTGACTCAATGAAGGGGTATCAATATCTGCTTTAAGTTATTTGTAAGAAACTCAAGACAAAGAAGCACCTGCCATCAGGTAATACTCATTATTTACTATCACCTGCCACCAAAGTAAACTGGCACTAAGGCTTGAGGGGTAGCTACTAGAGCTGGCTGCCAGCACAAGACAAAGCAGTCATCACAAAACATCACACCATCAAAGCTATCTTGATCTCACGTCCATTATGTACCTGTAATTTTGCCCAAGGCTTCTCAGATATTTTATTAGGGAACAGCTCAATTCATCCCTTAATATTTCTGGATGTAAAATCCCAGATAGCAGGGACAGTACCACTGAGAGACTTCATCCTGAGCTGCACGGCTATTTTGCAGAGGTTATCTCTCAAAAACCTCTTCTCCTACCACAGAAGACTCCAGATCTTAATGGAAGAAGAGCATGAACTGTAGGGCCCAGCAAAGTGCAAGCATTTGACACCCACTGGTACCAGAGCAGAAAGCAATCAACCCTCTTGATGTGCAAACCCTGGTGACAGCTGGTTAGGGGTTGCAAACGCTCCTAAACAAGCAGCAAGGAAAGAGACAAGCCAAGTCCCATCTGGCTATGTTCTGACTGCTATGTTCTGAAGTTTGGTGCAGACCTAGTTCTGTTAATAAGATGAAATGCCATCTTACTGGCCTGGATTAATTTGTCCCAAGAACAAGGAAATAATCGTAATGCTTTTATCTGGAGGAAAACGAAAGCCTTTTTTCTGTCTTTAGCTAACACCCAGTAGTTCTATAATGCCTCATATGTCACTGACCCACAGATATGAAGTGTAAACAGCACCACCAGGACATACTGGCTCAGGTGCCAGGGTATGAGAGCTTATTTTTATGTTGCAAGAAACCACCTATGGCAGTGTTTTAAAACCATTACAGGAGTGTGGTCTGTGGAGAGATTATGAAAAAAACCCAGACTGCTGTTTTTCTGTATTTTCCCAGACATCAAATAGGGAGCTAAACTCTTGACAGCTGCATCTGCATAATGACCCAGCAGCCATCTAACCTTTTGCTAGCCCCTTTGGACAGCTCCACAGCTGCCACAGCTCTGAGCAGCGGGGCTGGACCAGGGGTCAGAAAGGATGACAGAGTCAATCACACAGATGCCAGGCTTGGAAACAACAGCCAAAGTCTGTTTTGCAGCTCCAAAGCACACTTCTTATCAGAACACAGTGTCTGAGCTCAGTAGAATTCAACAGAGCAGGCAAAGGCATGGGAACAAATTCATTGCTACTCTAGTGGGAAGGTGCACAATGACAATGAATAATACAGCATTACATGTGCCTCAAAGTATTAAAGAATGCTAAGCAGACTTGGTAAGTGCTACCAAAGCTTGGTAGATCTTATTGACATTTTAATGACTGTCTTTTCCTCCAGAGTTTTGGACTTTACTCCTTGGATGCTCAAAACAGTGACAGACACACTTAGAAATACCAGTATAAAACACACACTGCCTTCTTGAAAGCTGAAGGCAGAAATGGGCTGCAGGATTGTCTTAGCAGTTTGCTGTGATCTTGTTTTAATTAGAGACTAGATCAATCAGTTCAATGCCTATCACAAATCTGGACACCACAAGAAATATGAGTTAAATACAAAGGTATTGTTTAGAAGGCAAGTGCTGGAAAACGCTGGTATTGCAAACCAAGTGGGAAGGCAGAAGCCTCAGGGAGCTGATGTATTCCTGACTCCTATTTCCCATATGCAATCTTGGCCAAGTTTGCTGTTAGCAGCTGTAGAAAAATGGCTGTGCAAAAGCTATGCCTCTTAGGTAGCCTCATCCTAACCCACCTGAAGCTGTAGTAAGATGTAGAGATTTCTGCTCTTATCACAGTGGACACAAAAACATCACTGGAAACCAAATATACAGACCCACAGACAAAGTAAAGGTCTAAACCTAACACAAATCTAACAACCCCACCCTGAGTTCCATGAAGTCCTGTTCAAGAGTGGAATTCAGTTGAATTGAACTGTGACACAAACGTACTTTCTAGCAGAAAAACATGCAGTGATCCCATACTCTCTCTTGTAGATTGTGGGCTAATTAGCACAGAGTTTTAGTAAATGTGATGTCTTGCTAGGTATAGACAGGTATTCAACTTCTCCACATATTCAAAGTAGTAAACCTGACATGAACACTAATTAGGAATAATTCTGCTGTTTGCTCAAACAAAATCTTCCTCATTTCATAGTTGAATTTTGAAGACACTAATTTACTTCAGTGTAAGAAATCATCAGCAATTTTTAATATTTGTTTTGTCAATATAATGAAAAAAAATAATTTTCATATAGGAAACAGATGTTTACACCAAACCCTCACTGCAATCAACTACCTTAGTAACTAACTTAGTTGGATTTACATAATGCTCTGATGCATAAACACTTATTCAAAGCAAAGAATGAGAGTCCAAGGACATTTTCAGTAAGGACACATTTAAGATCCCAGAGCACTTCAAGAAAGAAGAATCAAATTACAGGGAAATATGAAATGCTTACAGCATGATCCAAAGGTCACCAGGATCAAAGGACACACTAATTATGAGTTCAGCAAACTTTGTGACTTGACCACAGTCATTTAGAAAAGGACACCAAGAACACACTCAATGAACTACCAATAAATATATCCTAATAGCTGAAACATTCAGTACTTCACAGTGGTAATGCACTGTCACTCTCATAGCATCTCATTAAAAGTAGAGGGAGTACTAAAAGCTCACAACTCCAACAAATTCCAAGTATGATAAAAAGAGATGATACTCAAAGATAAAACATATGCTTATTACCTGGTATTTTTAGATAACAAAAAACTTCAGTTTCTAGTTCAAGTAAATTGTTTTCATCTTAACTAAAAATAGCAGACTTGCAAGTTCCTCTGTGAGCCTGACAAGTAGTCTAGACATGGTTAGATAATAGCATTCACCTTTGACAGTCCCCTCTGAGGTATTAAACATTTGTTCATGATTTAATAAATTCCAGTCAAATAGTGCTTTATGACAGTCATGCCAGTTAATAAATTCCAAGATGCTTATAACTACAAAGACCAGCTTTGTCCTCAGACACTTGAATTAGCATAAATTATGAATGTGCAGATGTTATTGACATGTGGAACAGAAACAATTTATTGAAACATATTGCAAAATTCTCTTCATGTTTCCAGAAATACAGGCAAGTAACAGTTAAGTTTATTATGACAGATAGTATAACAACAAAGTAACCATCAAGTCATTTTTGCCCTCCCAAAAATCTTCAGTCTTGCAAAAACATATTTAAATTTTGCCTATTCTTCAGCACTCTATAGTCCTGAAATGCAAGCACCTTTGAGGAGAGGCAATTCTCCATAGCACTTGGAACCACAAGTCCACCATACTTATCACCTTCATCTTCAAGTATTTCCTGAAACTCTTTCCTTCAAAATCCAGACAACCTTGCTTTTCTAGAATACTTACTTTCTTAAACTACACCCAGTATCTCTCCGAATAACATGCATCCTTTTACAAAGTGAAGACTTGGTACATTTTCTTACCAATACACCAATCCATGCAGTAATTTTTCACATTAGTGAAAAATTAAAGGAAGTATGCTATTTCCTCACATGTACTTATCTAAGCCTTGTCCTTCAACTTTCATAAATAATTTCAAGTCATCAATGACTGGCAGAAGATTTAACAAGAAGGAAGGAAATAATGCCTCTATGTGACTCAGCAGCATCCTAATACAGCAATAGCTAAATATGCTGACCCTAAACCTGCAAAGAGCATCTGTACTAGTTGATAAGAGATCTATGCAGTTGTCAGGTCACAGATCATTCTGCCTCAATGTTTCAGTTTGTTGCAGTAAACCCTGACAGCCTCAGCAATCACAAATGCTTTCCTGCTCGTACAATAAAAGGTTTAATATTGCCAAACACATTTATTCACTCCAGTCTTTTTTACTCCCCAACACAGAGCATGGAAAAACAGATTTTACAGTACGGCTAAAATCAATGAGCATATGGGCCTCAATTTAAGAAGGATAAATTAGTTCTCTGCTGATTACTTAGAGAAATATAATTGGTGTCCAGCTTCTGCTACCTCTACAAAGCATCTGGGTTTCCCTTACCTCTGTTTTTCATAGTCAAGAGAAGGATGAAAATGCCCTTCTGTTTAATGACTCTGCAGAAAGGAGAACAATGCTGCTGTTCTTCATGGGGAAGAAGGAAATCAAATTTATTGATGCCAACCTGACAAAAGCTTTGATTAGGACTGTTCTCATCTATTCCAGAAGGGCAAGGCAGGGAAATTAATCCACTGGCAGTTTAACTGAGAAAAGCAGTCATAAGTGATTTCTTGTATGATATTTTGTTAACTTTTGCACCTGAACACTAATCAAGAGATCTGATCATAGCACTTTCTGTTTAGAGGGTCAAGAGCAACTGAACTAATACAGCACCTGTGATGGACAGGCTTTGGTCTTCAATGTTCAAGACCAAAAAAGTTCAGTCATCTAAGACTGACAGGGTAGAGATGTCTCACCCATTTCAGAGAAGTTCTCCCAAGATGTCTGTGAATACTTCAGGATCCAAAATTCCAACTTACAAACTGGTTCACAATTTAAAGGCTTGTGGTTGAAAAGACGGCCAGTCCCACAGGCAGCACATTTCTAAACTATCACTCTATGGTTAATGATTATTCCTTTCCCTTTTCCACATTTCATTACTTCTTTGTCCAAGAGTAGGAGCATCCACCAAAGCATCTGCAGAGAGACCCCACCTTGCTGGAAGTCCGTAACATGGTGACTCCATATGGAGAGGGAGATTGTGGAGTATCACAAAGCCTGGACCCTGTGGCCAGGCTACAGACTTCAATGCCGAGAGAAAAAAGCTGGCCTGTGGTTTGGTGTCAAGCTGGCCACAGCCTCTTACAGCCAGGAATTGCATCCAAAATCCTGTATTGCAATTCACTGGAAACAGTCAGGAAAGGAGCTCCATGTACCTGAAAGTACAGTGAGCCTACCACCCTGGGATCACTCCAAGGTGCTTCCACACTCCTGAATTTTTCCAAGCAGACCATCAGACACCACAAATGGAGAATTCCGCCTTTTGGGGTGCTAGTAAGTAACAGAAAGTCTGAGCCTCTGAGGTATGATCACATTTGACAGATGAACACTTACCAGTGCTGGAAGCTGCTAGCCTAGGTTTGCATACAAAGGGGATGGCAGCAGGGATGCTGCAAGCCTGGAGATACACATCATCAGGGTGGAATAATTCAGGGCAATCTGCTCTGACCATTATACGCGGAAAACGCTGAAGTGCCTCCCCCTGCTGTGATCAAGCCTGCTTAGAGCCTTATCCAGACACTGTACCAACAGAGCAGGTTTTGACCTCACTGTGAAGATAATACCTCCCTCCTTCTTCCCCTGAATGCTCTCTCTGTGGAAGCAAAAAGGCAGTTTTCCCCTTTACACAGTGTCCTGCTGCGTGGTACCCTGAGGTCAGCAGGCCAGCATGCTCTGGATCTAAATAGCCTGATTTTTCCTGCCAGCTCTCTCCCCTCTCCCCACTGCACTTCCAAAGTTTTAATAATAATAACAACATTTAAATAAAGAGAAAAATATCTTTCAGGAGGCAGTTGAAACACATTCTAGATACTTATGTCTAGGGAGGCCGAGGGGAGGTCTTACTGCTTTCTGTAACTAGCTGAAGAGAGGCTGGAGTGAGGTAGGGCTGATCTCTTCTTCCAGGTAACAAGTGACAGGATGACAAGAAACAGCCTCAAGTTTACCCTGGGCAGTCTGAGATTGGGTACTAGGAAAAATTTCTTCACTTCAAAGGGTTATCAAGCACTGAAATAGGCTTCCCAGGGAAGTGGTGGAGTTACCATCCCTGGAGGTATTTAGAAGACAGAGATGTGGCACTCAGGGACACAGTTTAATGGTGGGCTTGGAAAAGCTGGGTTAATATTTGGGCTCAAGGATCTAAAGAGTCTTTTCCAACCTAAATGATTATAAGACTAACATCCCAAACTCAGCTCTGTGGCTTCCAGTTTCCCTACTCTCTCTCAAGATCATCCTGTGTTTCTCCACACCACAACCCCTGCTCCACAATGAACCCTACAGGGACAGTTTTCCCTTTCTATCAGGGCCCCATGCTTTCACTCCTACTTTGGCTGGATGATCCTCTCCCCTCAAATTTCCATCTCTCTTATCCTTGATCTTCTCCACTTTCTGTCACTCCTTGCTCTTCTTCAGAACTGCCTCAGCATCATCCTTATCAGAGCACTTGGTAGCAAATAAATTGACAAAACATGTGCAATTTAATAATATTTTTTGAATCCACAATGTATCTCGGTTTGCAAACTCTCTCAGGTTTAGCTGATAGTTAGCTGATGCCTAACTATTCACATATTTTCCCTCAGTAACTCCCCATTATAAAACAAAATTTACTTGTATATATCTTTGTTGTTGCTTCCAAATTTGCTACATGCAAATGTAAACTCACAGATAGCAATTCTGGTTTCTGAATTTTTGAAATTCTTTTTCCCCCTGCAACATATCTCACTAGATGAACAAAACACTCAAGAGAAACCTCTTCAAAGTGTTTACAACTTAACAAAATGTACAGTTCACTAGCTGCTACTCTCTGTGGCATTAGGTTAAATACCTAATGTTGTTTTATTGCAACTTTGCCTTGTTTGCCCTTCAATGGTTTGGGTTTTTTTTGCATCCTTTCCTCCACCATTACTCAACTCAAGAATTTTGAGACAGAAAACAGAACTGACAATCCTAAATGTCCCTGTTCCCAAATGAGAGACAGATACTTCGACTGTCATGAACACTCTACTGGCTCAAAAGCACCAGGCAATCTTTGGTTTTTTTACTAGAAAATCACCTTAAAAATGTGATAAAACTCAAAAAAAAAGGAATAAAAAATTTCCAAGACCCTATCCTCAGGAGAAAGAGGAACTCCACTTTGTTATGTGGTTTGGGAAGAAGCATGGCAAACTTACTCCACAAAGCTAGGAGTGAGATATTTTTGCAGGCACATGACAAACTATTGGACAGAGATCCTAAGTGAAAAGCAATTTTGCCCATTTTATGCACTTGAGTTACCAGCTAGAACTGGCAAACACATGCTTATCTGGGAACACACTCACACACTTCATGTCTTTCCCACACAGAGCACAGAACATTTTCCTTGCCCCAAAGCAATCACTGTTGCTCACAAATAGGTCTGAGAATGCATACAAGCACTAACGTAGCCACACAGAGTTACAGATCTTATTTAGGTACTCTCAGACTGATCTCAAAACCCTGGTGGATGCTTTTTCTACACTGAAAAAAGGGTCAGACCCTTGTATTATCAGGTAACTCACCTTCAATATACAAATGTACTAATCTCTCACCAACCTCTGAGCTGGAGATGCTGAGCACTCCTGGGAGAAAAATGAGAGGAGGAAATCTCCTGTAAGCTTAGTATTGAAAGTAATGAAGGCAAATGCCTCCAAATCCACTGGAGGAAGAGATATTTAGAAATATATATTTTCTTAAATTCTGAAATACCTTTTAGTTCTCTCAATATATTACTTCTGCCTTCAGAAGTTCAGTTTTGAAGAGATGGCATCAACCTTATGCTTTCCCTGAATAGTTTCTTCGGAGCAACAAAACTAGCTTAACTGGTTTGTTCTTCTAACAAAGAAACAATATTCATGTAGAAAACACTAAAACAGAACTGGACAATTCACTGATAACACAAATGGTCTCATGTATTACTCCTCAGGTTAAAAAACACATGACTATATAATGTAGGTAACACTTCTGGAGCTTTTCCACATAGGACAACTTTTTATATTAATAGGTATATATAATAGAGACATTAATGTGTATCACATTATCTCCTCATAGTTCCTTTTTTCTTCTAAAAATTCGTACTGAAATTAGAAAACATCTCTGCGGTGAGGTAAAAAACTCAAAGTATCTACACTGGACACAACCACAGGCTAAGCAGTGCCCCTAATTTCCCTAGCGGTAGTCATCTTTCCCCAGCTAGAGAGAAAAGCAAAAAAAAGGACTCTAACTTGTCCAAATGCACCACAAAGCAGGAAAAGCTACCACAGCTTTCTAGTTCCAAAAGAAAAAAAATGTGGCAGGGATGAATATATGGAAAATAAATAGTTTTCAACAAATTCTCACACTATGGAGAGTTTCAGATAAGATACTTATAAAAACCAGTTGATATTTAGCAAGAATTGTGTGTGATTTTGAAATAAACTGATCAATATTTTTATGATTAATTTCAGTCAGAAGTATTTCTGTAATTAGGGGCAATATTTTCTGCTAATATCAGATGAAGACGAAGGAGAAGTTCTTAAAAACAGAAGAACCAAAGCCCAAAGCACATACTAAAGCACAAATACTCTTACTAAAAATGTGTTGGGTACAGCATTTTGCAACTGAATTGCCTAGAGAGGAACCTAACAGCAGCTGAGTTTTATTTGCTCATTCAGATGCTTAGTTCACTTCCAAAGTTCATCCAGTCAAACACCAAGCCAGGCACTTCACTAAATGATGCCAAGTTCCTAAAGGCACTATCTGAAAAGTGCATCACTTCAGTTAGCTTTCAAGAAAAAAAAAAATACAACAATATTAATAGAATGCTTTTTGATTTGCACCACAGTACCCAATTCTGGCATGTTGCCCTTGCTGCCACTGGCATGTGTGAAGTGCTTTTACTCTCTATGGAGAGCTAATGCACAGTGGAATGGGAAGGTAAAGGACAATACAGCAAATACTTCCTAACACATATACCTAGGAACTCTTGATGAAAGACAGCTAGGTTTTCTGCATTGTGTTCTTATCTTCATGATCAGTTCCAAGCCTTTCACTTTTGTCTGAGAAAAAACATCAGAAATAAGATTCCCTCCCCCCAAGGTAATTTCTAGAAATGGTTTTATTTAATTAATTCCATTAATTGAGTGATAGATCCCATTTTTAATAAGTGCTGAGTGATGTTAAATCAATAATGATTTCCTATATCAAGATTAATATCTGCGTGCATTTGATTAGTGCAAATCTTTAAACTTTATCAAACAAAATGGTAGCAGGCAGCTCCAGTTTTTGTTCTTAGTTTGTTCTTTGTCCGCCAGTTCACTAACAAACAAAACCCAGAAGCAAAGTCTGAAACCCAGACTACCTTTTTTTTGCCTTGCAGCATCAGACATTTCCATAAAATGTATTATGAAACATACCTGGATCTTTACAATAACACTGAGCTGTTTTATGTTTCTAAATCAAACCCAGGAAACTCATTAGAGCTTTTCAAAGAGTGTGAGAACAGTTCTTCAAAGAAGCATCATTAAATTCTAAATATACATGTGCTTACTTCAAAAGTTCTCAGTTGAACAGAAACTGGATCTTCAGAAATACTTCAGGATCTAAGCAATGTCAAGGTAAGACAAGACACAATAAAAGCAGAGCGGTGCTTTTTCTAAGAAATGATAGGGAGTAAGACTGAGCCAAGCAAAATTTTCAGAATAAGGACAAACACCCAGGGAAAAGAGAACTGCTGTCCCAGAGGTGAGATAAAGACTAAGATTACCTCCTAGGACTTGGACACCCTAGGTCCAGATGTTTGGTTTTCATTAAAGTGTACTGATGTAAAAATGAGAGGCCTCCTGTGATAGATTAGCTACTTTCCTATGAAGTTCAGTTGTACCTATCTGTATAGAGCTGATATGGAATTGTATCTTCATTAGCATCACACTCTGAAACTATTCCTAAATAGACAGTCTAAGGCATTAAGGCTTAAGAGGTTTTTTGCTGATGTTGTTTTTACTTGTAGGATTTTTCTTCTGCTTTTATACACGGATTTTCTCAATCATACTCAATATTTCAATTCCTCCTCAGCCCATTTTCAAATTAAACTAACCCAGCCTCAGTGACATTCCTCCTTTGCAGCAGCAGTTTGTGCACTGCAGTAGGAGCCATTCACAGCCTCTGGCTCTTTTCAGGCTTACGTTTCCAAACCATTACTCCTTGCAGTATTCCTCATAAAGCAAATCCAGAAGTGAAACTGTATTTCCTAATAGAGGCTTCAAGCCATGTTAGAACAACTTAATGATAGCCGCCCACTTACAAAAATAAAAAAAGGAAAAGAAAAAAGATTTCACATGTCTCTTCACAGCTGCAGCAAAGACCTGCTATATAGAATCATGCAATGGGCCAGCACCCTGTCCAGCTGAATATCAAACAGGTCCAATATTGGAGAATCCCCCAGTTCTCTGGGGAGATTATTCCAATTGCTGATTGCTCTAATAGTGAAAAATTTTCCCCTTGTGCTCAATTTTCATCTTCTCAGGAGTAAATTGTATGCATTACACCTCATATTTTCCATCTGACTCCTTGTAAGAAGGAGTCTCCATCTCCTTAGTAGCCATCCTGGAAATCCTGGAGCACAGTGGATTTTATCTCCCCATAATCATCTTTTCTCAAAGCTGAATTAATCAAGCTCTTTCAGTCTTTTTTCATATGGCAAGGCTTCCTAGTCATTTGATCATCTCTGTATCCCTTCTCTGGACCCTCTCCAACCTGTCCACAACTTTTTTTGCATAGCAGGGACCAAAACTGAACACAGTATTCCAGGCATGACAAGCTGAGTGGAGCGTGACAACAGTGATTTCTTCATCAGCTGACGATGCCTTTGTTGATGTCACCCAGCACCCTGCTGGCTTTCTTTGCTGCAACAGGACAGTGTCCACTCTCATTGAGCTCATCCTCCACCAGGACCACCAGGTCCCTTTCCACAGAGCTGCTCCTCAGACTGCTGAGATTCCTGTTTTCATGTATTAAGTTTTCCCAGAACAAGACCACATGTCAAACTTCTCAGTAGCCCACTCTTTCAGCCTATCCAGGTCTTCCTGCAGGGTGGCTCCCCCTTCTCAAGTGTCCACTTTCCCCCTCAGCTTTCCACCATCAGCAAACTCTGCCAGGGTACACTTGACCCCATCTTACAGCTCACTTGGGAAGATATCAAACAGTGTTGGGCCCAAAATCAATCCCCATGGGACTCCACCTGTTACAGGTTGCCCATTTGAAGAGCTATTCACCACCACCCTTTGGGTGCAGCCTGTCAGTCAATTCCACACTCACCACAGGGACCACTTGTCCAGATCCTTGACACATTGGCTTCTCCAGGACAGGGCTTTGGGGAGCCATATCAAAAGCCTTGGAGAAATCCAGGTAGACAATGTTCACCACTCAGGCCACATCGACCAAATAATTTTGTCATAAAGGGTGATCATGTCTGTCAAGCCTGATTTGCCCTTGGTGAATCCATGCTGGCTCTACCCACAGTTACGTGCTTCAGCTGACTTGTGATGGCCCCCTGGAGGATGCGTTCCATAATTCTCCTGGGGACTGAAGTGCCTAAAATTTCCTGAATCCTTTAATCCCTTCCAGCAGATGGGGGTGGATAGCCTTCTTCCCATCTTCTGGGACATCTCCCAGTATCCACAACCACTCAGAGATTATGGAGAGCAGCTTCCCAGTGCTGTCAGGCAGCTCTCAACACCCTTAGGGGGACAGTGTCAGGGTTCCTTGGAGGCCAAGCTGCTGTCACAGACCACACACAGACTCTTCTTTCCCTGACAGTGGGTCTGTGTGCCCATCAGCCTGGGGCTCTGTTCCCAAGGCCTGAGGCCCAACAGTGCTGGCAAGGAGAGAGCTGGAGAAAGTGCTGAGAACTTTTGCCTTTTCAGTCTCATTGGTGACTTCTCTGCTGTTTAACACCAAGACAGTATTTCCCTTCTCTTTCTGCTTGGTGTTTAAATATCTGAAGTACCCTTCATTGTGGCTGTTGACATCTGTGGCCAATTTCAATTTGAACTCAGTTTTCAACTGCATCTCTGCATGCCCTAGGAGTGCCCTTGTAGATCTCAAGGGGTATTGTCTGCTTTCCCATCTCTGGTACACTTCCCTGGGTTTTGAGCACACCTGGAAGGTCACAGTGATGCCAAGAGGGTCTCTTGCTCCACCTAATTCCCTACCGTTAAAGGGGATGAAAGGTTTTTGTGCTTCCAGGAAAGTATTACTGAAAAAACTCCCAGCACGCACTAGCTCCTTTATCCTCTATGGAAGCTTCCCATGGACTCCCTCCCAGATGAGCTTCTAAAAATCTAAAACCTTTTCCTTAGCACTAGTCTTCAGTATGCTCAGCAGGATCTCAAACTCCACAATATTGTGATCACTGCAGCCGAGGCTATAATTAACAGATATTACAGCAGTTTTTCTTGGTTTTTAACAGCTCCAGCAGTACCACATTTCTGGTCGACACATCTAACATTTGTGTGAGAAAACAGTCCTCTACACATTCCAGAAACTCGATGGATGATGTGGGAGCTGCTGCACTGTTCTTCCAACAAACGTCTCGTTGGGTTAGGTCACCCCTAAGAACCAGGCTGTGTTGACAACACTTGCCAAAGTGATCCAAATATCGCTTTGTTGGTTTTATCGTCTTGGTTTGGAAGTCAGAGACAGAAGCATACTGCAAGGCTCCCCTTCAATACAATCCCTCTGATCTTGACCCAGAGGCAATTCCATAGGACTGGAATTATCATAGCTCACTTCCACATATTCAAGATTCTCCTTTAACAAAGAACACGACAAAAACGCCTCCTCTTTTTCTCTGCCTGTCTTTGCAATACAGCTTACAGCCATCCGTTGTGGTCTCCAGTCACACCACTTCTTCAGCTATTTCCATGACATCCCAACTTCTGCTAAAGAACCTCTACCACACATCCACACTGCAAACAGCTGTGTGCAAGCACAACAGTGACCAGACAGTTTAGCTGACTCTTCAGTGAGGGCCTAAGTTCCAAGGACTTGGATCAAATCCTGACGGGAAGGAAAATAGCTGCACAAGAAGCTGTTCCAACTTACAAAGGTGAAAGTGGTCAAATTTCGTCTCACAAAAAAGTAGAAGAAAAAAAAACTCAAAAGGTGCAGTGGCAATGCTGTGTTTGTTACCTAGGAAAGTGGACAAGTTACAAAATGTCCATGTATGCAGATCAGGAGATGACATCAAAATCTGTGGCTGAATTTCAGCTGACAATTAATCACCTATTATTTCATCCCATCTTTTGCAAATAGCTCAATATATCATATTATTCTGCTGTAGAAAAAAATGTACCTGCCATGAATTTTCACATGCAATATATTGAAAATTGACTGTTTTCTCATACAAGAAAGAAGACGCATGCATGAATACAGCTGCAAGTACTTAATCTCAATTAGCTTTATACAACACATAGTTTAAATAATTTTCTTCCTCCTATATTCATTATCACTGATTCCTTTCCCTTCCACTTTATTTTGCCCGATTTTTCATCCAGCACTTTTACTAGTCTCTATAGTAAGATCTACAACATATATTGGAATACAGTCTGAGCTCTGCAGCACAGTATTCTGGGTCACATAAAGCCTTTGTCTTTCAAAGATCAAGGGTAAAGGAGCATACACCAGAGAACACAAATCTTAGCCATGTTTAAACAAGTACAGATGGTGTCTGCCAAAGATTTACTGACCTACTAGAAGGCACACGTAATATAAATGATAGCTATAGAGATGGAGGCCTGGCAGTCCTCCACATCTGGCCCAGCTGTCAAGCTCACCACATACACAGATTCTGTTCAAAAGCACTTTCAGGGGCATGAGCTTGGATGCCAAATCCACCTTGGACTTACCTGAAGAAACCTTTCCTGTTTTTGTGACTCCCAGCCATTGGGAATAACCAATAGTTTCAAAGATGTGACATTGTCCAAACCCACAGAGTGTCAAAGAGGATCCTTCCAGGCCCAACACAAGTACTGTCTGTGAGGCCCAGAAGCAGCAAGCATGGTGTAAATACTAACAGCACAGGCTCCAAAGTCACCATCAATTCTGATACCCATTTCAGAGGTGCATGCTAAAATCCCATAGGTGCTATTGTAATCCAAGAAATTCAAGAAGGGCATAACCTCTTCTCTTGTTACTGTTAGTGTTACTAATGATTGATCACCCAAAGCACATTGCAGTGAATACAACAATCACTTGAGCAGGTTTTCATGCATATGTATTTAAAATGTCTCCAGACCTACCAGTGTCAAATTACATTATGCTATACTAGAAACTCAAATAATTCAAATACTGGCATAGGCAATGTAGTTAAACCTTCCAGTAAATATCTATTGTTGATCATAAGTACAGGGCATCTCACTGAAGCTTTTTTAATATTTTAACATGAAACACAGGCTCAGCTACAGTATAGTTAAAACTTGCATTTCTGCCTCCAACTGTGCTCATGCAACTATTTTACATATTCACAAAAAGCAAAGACAAATGGGTTTTTTTGCTTAAGTAAGTTACTCTAGTAATTCCATTTCTTGTCTATGGCCAGCTGGGAAGTGCTGAATTCAGTCCAAACTCTGCTGCTAATGATTGCTCAGAGGCCAGGGTACTTTCCATGATGCTCTAAGCAATTATGTGTCTGGTCTCAAATAGCAACATATAAAAATAACAGTCTCAGGGCCTTGCCCAGATTCTGCCTGGAAACTTTTGCTGTTAAAAGATTTCCCATTACTGAAAGATTTGGCCAGGCAGGAGGATGACTCACTAATGCCATCCTCACCAGAACACAAATCAGAAAGATGATTGCATGCTAGGTGCACAAGAATACAGAAGTCTGAACTCACCTGAGCTAGCAAGTTGCCAAACAGTAAACAGCAACGCCTTTGTTCAGCTTTAACAGAATAAGAGACACCTATGTCCAAGCACGTGGTCCCGCAATACAGCGGAGACCAGCAAGGCTGATCTTTCCTGACGGACAAGAGCTAAGCACATACTCCTCCACAGCACCAGGAAAAAAGAAAAAAAGAAGTTGCCCAGAGCAGGTGTTCCTCTACTACATCACAGCTTTAGCAAACGTTCAAAAGGCCTGGCAGGTGAGCTTTACTTATTAGCTCCTGCAATTAGCAGACCCAGAAACAACCTGGTGGGTCTTGGCCCATAACTAAGAAAACACATTAAAGAACCTGAATTGGCAGATCATGACCTCCACCTCAAACCCAGCTGCATGCATCTCCTTGTTCCCCTATGATGTTTCCCACCCACATTACACACACACAACCCCCTGCCCCAAAGGATTTTAATATCTTCATCATCTTGGGTGGTCACTTTATATCTAAGTATTAATGCAGACTATTCTCAAGTACAGTTATGTCAATCATGCTGTAAAAATAAAGCTACAGCCTTAACATCTGTGTCATCCCTCGCTGTGTGTCTAAGCCAATCCACAGTCATTTCAATCAGGAAGTCTCCATGTTTTCCTTAAATTAGCATTAAGAATCTCAAACTCTCCATGCACTTAACTTTGTCTTGTATAAACCTTTTCAGAAATGTTCAAGGCAATCTCTCTTCACCTGCTTGCATACTTAAAGGAGTTCTGCAGCAAGTTAATTACCTAGGAGGTCCTCTAATACTCTGTCAAGTCTGTAACCAGCTATACAAACACCTAAACACAACAACACACACACACCAACACATATCAACTACTGCAAAAATCACCTCAACCACTTCATCTTTTACGATGAATTCATTTCTTTTGGTGAAGGAGACCGTATGAATCACTGCTGTAAGCCCTGACAGAGTCCTTAGCTGACACTTACTCAATTGAATAAAAATATAGAGACCAATAGAAGTTGGAAGTAGAAAAATAAAGAACATAATTGTTTCAGGTCCTTTTTTCTTAGCTCTCCTAAACCATAGCAGCACAACTGTTTCCATTGCTCCAATTTGTCTATCAAACTATCAGATCCAATCTGAGACCATTTTAAGCTGTGCATTGTTATACTTGACAAACTCATGAAACTGCAAACAAACAGTCACAAATCTTTATATAAATTTATTAGAGTAATTCCATTTTAAGTTGCTTATGAGTTCTAGCATGAGGACTCAATTATCTAAGCATTTTCCTATTCCTATAGGCACACTGTGCTCAAGACTCTCTTTGAAGGTTCCCAGATGAATGTTATGTGAAAGATGCAAGCAAGCAAGAAGAAAATAGATGGCCCAGAGTCTGCCCAAGCACTTCTAAATGCTCATGTTCTGAAAAAAATACAAGCAGAAAGCTTAGAGACATATATATTGCTTCTGGCAGAAGTGCTTCATTAAAAATAACCCACAAAACTGAAATAGGATCAATGATTTCTTACTGAAAAATAGGTCTTAAACATTAATTCTTCAGGCCCTTTGCTGAAAACCTTGCCTTTAAAATTTCTGCACTGCACATAAATGAAGCCTTCATTCTGTCAAAAGTGTAAAACAAGGCAGGGTTACTTGAAAGTCCAACATTCCAGCAGAATTTTTTTGACTGGGTTTTTTTTGTTGTTTATTCTCTGGTCTATCAGTTTGCTTACTTGTCTTCACTCTAAATCTATGTCCTCTTCACTGGATTCCCACCACTAGTCTTGAATCAAGAAAAGCACTAGTCTTGAATCAAGAAAAAGCCATTTATTTTTGCATGTGACATATTCCTCTGGTTCACTGCTCTTTCTAGATTTTATATTAATATGCAACCCCTTGAACAACCTGCATTTCTCAAGTCCTGAGTACAATGGATCTGCATTCAGTCACAGTGAATTCTGCTAACAGAAGCATAAATGCTGCTTTAAAGATATCCTACACAAGCAATGAACACAGCACTAGACTATAATTACAGAAGTCCAAGAGGCTTTGACATAGGACTCAAAAGAAGGAGCACCATTGCCCTACAGCATTTATTGCATTTGTTCAGTACCCTTCTCTCCATCTGCAGCTCTCACAACCACCCACTAGCTTTATAACCACATCTTTTTCCCACATTTTTCTTTCCTTACCTTGGTCTTTTCAATCCTACTCTGAGAAGGCTTTTATATTACTTTTTGTCAAACAATGTTACGGTTTCACCATGATTCAGTTTCAAAGCTGTTAGACGAAGTTGAAAATGTTGTTAAATGTTTTTCAAAAACAAAGCATAAAACTGCTGCTCTTGAACCTTTGTATTTTCCCTGAATTCCCAGTGATATTTTCCTATTTTATTCATTCGTCTCTGCTTTTGTTTCCAGTTTGACAAAGATCATGTGTAATTGCCTAGTTTCTGCCTTGTTTTTTCTCTTTCTGAGCTGCACCAATAAGTGATACTTCAAAGAAAATGTTGAATTTATAGACCAAACAAAATATTTCTGTTAGCGCTTTAGAGGAAGCCCAACCATCTGCTCATTTCAAACAACATCATTCTTCATACTAATAAAGTTAATTGCGTAAATTAATTTCAGCCTTTTAAAGTTACAATCAGTCCCAGAGCATTCGCTTTATGTTGCTCACGGAGTATTTTAATATACCATGCTGTAAATAAAATATTGGTTTCCATATAAATTGATGTCGGTCTCGAAAAATATGCCATTATCTCCCTATTTTGACCGGATTATTCTTCTCAATAAATTCAATTTTTTTAAATGTCATGCACATTTCAGCAGTGATTTCTTGAAAAGGTTTATTACTGCATAAGATGTAATTTCCATGAGGACATGGCACTAGACAGAGAGGAAGAAAGAAAAAGGGGCTGAGTGAAGGACATGAAGGAATCTATTGCCCCAAAACATAATATGGGAGGATTTAATATACAGACTAGGCTATATCTTTCAAAGTAGAGAACATAATTTCCAATTATATGTATTTTTAATGTATTTTTTAAGCAATGTTGAATTTTCAGCAAAAAAGAATGTGAAATCAAAATGCAAAACAAAATTAAATGAAAGACAAGGAAATAAACCAATCAGAAAAGCAATGCTTTTTCTGAGCATCTGCTGAAACCCTGACTTTAAGCTTTCATATTGAAGGATAAAAAAAAATCAGGCTGGCTCACAGCTACATCTGCTGACCTCCAACCAGCCTCTCCTGTTTCTTTAGTTTATTTTCTTAAAACTTTCCCACATTGATTCTTTCCGTTCTGTGAGGTATTAACAATCCTTGTCTCTACAATTCTGTCTCTGCCTGTAATTTTGCCCCTTTTTCTTATTATTTTTCTTACAGGCTCTCCCACAGCTTTTTCTTATAACTTAACAATTTTCTCAGACATCTGACCCCACGTTATGGAGCTGGGCTGTGTTTGAGCAAGACCTTGGATCCCTGGAAGACTCACAGCTGAATGGGGTAGCTCAGAAAGAACTTCCAGGGCAGACACAGGCAGAGAGGGTTACAGTAATAGAGAAATCAATACCACAGGAGTAAAACTGTCATTTTGGCACAAGTGTTTGCATCCAGCCCAAGCCAGAAATAAAAATATCTCAAGTGTTGCACTGGAGAGAAAAAAATCCCAAAAAGGAACTAACCAAAAACAAATCAACCAACGCAACACACTACAAAACAAACTAAAAACCCACCTAGCAGTTAAAATATCTAAACACTGCCTAGGCTTATATGTATTGCATATGTATTTGAGCTTCAGATTTCACCATTTATGAAGTTATGAAATCTCCTTGCTAAAACAGTGTGCCACAAAGGACTGATACTCCCCTCCCCTCACCGATCCTAGAAGACTTCTGCCCTTCAGCAATTTCAGTATAATGTCAGAGCTTACATTATTATTTGTCACCTTACCCTGATTGCTTATCACTGAAACAGTCATCTCAGACACATTTTCTAGTGCTTACTAAACCCAGATTTTAGCAAGAGAGTTAAATATAAGGATTCTAGATCAGCATTTTTGCCCTTCCTTATAACCCCATCCTTTGTTGAATATCAGTTAAATCTTTGGAGCATCTGTTTAGATTTTTTTAGAAATCATATTTATCTTCTGTTGTGATTTAATCTTTACTTAATCTTTAGCATTCCACTGCCCTTTTGCCCTGCAAACCCAATTACCGTTGCATACCAAAGCCCTCAGGGTAACTCACATGCTGTATGATAAATCTCAACTCTTAACATGTAGACAGTATAATTTGGTTCCACTTGGACAAAGAAGTCTATTTCTGTGCTTTAACATCCTTGTATCTTGGAAGGTTTTGTTCCGTTGTTTAGAACATGGCATTGATAATGCCATGCTTGTGAGTTTGATCCCTTACAAACCATTCACTTCAGAGCTGGACCCAAGGATCCTTGTGGGTCCCTTCCAACTCAGACTATCTTGTAATTCTGTGAAGTATGTAATGTACTATCATCACAAAATAAAGGCTGTAATTGTCTACAATTAAAATCTGAATGATCTGAAGATTGAAATGCAGAAAACAAATCCAAAGCTAGAAAATAAATACATACCATCAGAAAAAATAAATTACATATTCTTGAACGAGCTTATCCTACTTCTTCATCAGCCTCTTGGAATGCTTTCAGAAGTCAGGAATAACCTTTTTCATCATGTTTCTTAACCGCACACACAGGTTCTCTGATGCAAAGTTGAATGAGTTTACCCACTGCAAGATACACAGCTTGAGATGTGTAATTACTACAGCGACAGCCAATTTGAAGACCAAGTACAAAGCTACTTCTGGCAGTTCTAAGAAATTACAAAGCCTATAACATCAAGATACATCTCAGGCTTCTTTCAGAATCAATAATCAGTTAAGAAAGGATGTAAATACAACAAGAGTCAGAAATTTGGCTTTCCAGACAGAAATTAATCTTTATTTTCAACTTGAAACTCAGAGCTTAAAAGCAAGGAGAAATATTTTTCTTCTGTAAGACTAATTGGCCTCTGAAAAAGTTAAACTGACAAAAACAACAGAAACACTTAAGAAATTCAGAATAACAACCTACCTTGTGGAAAGCTACACTGTCTGTGCTCCTTTATATATAACTGATGAGATTGCTGTTATGTTCAACATATGCTCATGAGTTTTCCCTCATCTCAGCAGCAATTTATTTATTTTAGCCTCTGTCATATTACTTGTTCAATAACATGAGAGATTTCATTTTTTTATCGTATTAGCAGCCCTTTCTGAACAAACATTTTAAAAATATATGTAATTATTTCCCAAAATGCCTGTAATTTTGCTCTGATTCTCTCTGTGACCACGGCATGAGTGAATTAAAATTATATATCACAGCTCCACTTGCAAACATACAATTAGTATTTCAATTTTTAAAATAGTCTAGAGAGGTTTTTCATAACTCAAATTTATTACCCTAGCTACAGAAGGATGGAAATGTGAAGCCTTGCTGGCCATCATTCTATGAAAAAGATCTCCAAATCACACGCCCAAGTACGCTTCCAATTGACTGCGGGGATCATAGCTTCTCAGAGAGTAGGAGCTATCTGGATCTTACTTCCATATGTTTTATGAAAACAAAAGAGGAAATATGCTGTCATTTTTTGTTGCTCTGGAAATTCAGAAACACTGAAGCTTAAATTAACATTGCTAAGTTATCACTTAAAACCTCCCAACTGGCAAAACCAGCCAGTCAACCACCCCTTGCTATTTTCCCATATATTTTAAGAAGAGAAGGTCAAGCTTTGCATCTTACAGTAAGACAGAAAGTGATTTAAACTTGGCTTATTTCGGTAATTTCATCTGCATGATGGTGAGAAGCACTAAAACACTACTGAGAAGTAATACTTGTTTAGCTGTTCTTTAATCATAAAAAAAGCTCTTAAGTAGGCAAGGCTTCAGTTGCTGAAAAGGATAATGATTTCTGAATTGCAAGCAGATGCAAACAACTGCAAGACATGTCTTCACAATCATGCATTTTACAGATGCAGTTGATAACTTTCAAGTTGGAGACTATAATACTGCATAGATACCACACTTAACACAAAGGAGATAAAATTTCCATAAGAAAGAAGTAAAAGCTAGTGATCTTTTTTTTTTTTTTGACAAACTGGTATAATTCTTAAGCCAACATGTCACTAGCACATCATCCAAGTGAAAGAAAATAATTCACCTGTGTTACTGCGAACTCTGGTATCTCATTACATATTTAAGCCGACGCTAGGTTAAAACAATAAGTTTGCATATTGTACCTCATCACTTTTACAGGACAAAACCCAGGTCAATTTGCAAAGAAAATATATTCCTGTCTTTTACCCAATACAGTACTTCACAAGCATTGGCAAAGACTGGAAAAGCTATTACTGCACAGTTTCGGGGTAGGCTGTTTTTCAAGCACAATCTTTTAACGTTCTGTTGGGCTTGTTCCCCCATTAACCTTTAATTTCTCCTAAAGTCATCACTTCCTATTTGAAGAAAGTTGCACAAAACAAGAAATATTTTTTTTCCAGTTAACAGGCCTATCTCAACACTGATCACTCCACTTGTACTGATTCCTGAGGCTCACACAGTTGGAAATGTCAACGAACAATGAGAACACAGAGAGAAAGAGAGGAATAAAGAGAATTCAAATTTGTGACTGTATCACCCATGCTCAGCTCCTACGTTGTCCCTGGGGAAGACTTACAGGACTCTGGCACAGGGTCAGCAACAGCCAATGGCTGCCATAGGCAGCTAACTACTGCCTATGGCAGCCCAAAATCACCACTTCCTTCTCAAAGATTCGTTTCTACTGAGTTTAAATTGTTGACATACTTGACTTTCACAGCAGTTACTTACCGGGGAGCCAGATTTTAAAGACTTTTTTTATTTCCTACTGATGACATAACTGAAAACAAAAATAACTTTCCTTTTTAATTTTACAGTTACTCAGACTTAAACAGCTTTTCCCTTGTTTCTGCAATGATGTCAACATGTTTCATTTTTACACATTTACAATTATTTACATGACAAAGCCCTTAATAGTGTTAATTTTCTCTCATTTTGTAAAAGGCAATTGTGCTGACAACGTTCCATTTCTGAAATTTTTAGTACAGGCATTTTAATGACATGTTCATAATTTTATGAGTGTCACAGTTAGCAGAAAATCACACAAATGACATGGAAAACCAGGAATTCTTGTCTAATTTTCAGCTCAGTTTTAACCACCTCACTAGAAGCTCTGGGAACAGACCCAGCTCTTACTTTAAACCTGCATCTCATATTTTATCTTGCCAGGAACAAAACGCCAACAATTCAGGCAGAAGCTCTCAATAGTGAACACATTCCCTATTTCTGCTGATTGTTTGGAAAAATAAGCAACTAATAAAAAAACTTTTAAGTGCACTGTATAAACGCAGAATATCAAGATGAGAGGTAGCTCAGCCCCACCAATACAGCCAACAGGCTTTGAAATTTGATCAATGATGAGCAGCAGAGTGAATAATTGCTGGTATCCTCCTATAGTCAAAAAACATCTTTTGCAGATTCATTTTAGCCTTCACTGGAATAACACAGCAAGTAAATCTCCATCAAGTCACTCAGCAATCCCTTCCATCTTTTTTTAGCCCTTGCAGCCCCAGGTGAAAAAAATAATTTAACAACAAAGCACTCCATCTGACTGGGAAATCATTGCCTCATTGATTTTTTTATCACTTCATAATATCACACCAATATTTCTTAAAGAAAATTTACTAAGCCTTGGAATGGAAGAGTGCACTGCACTGAGCTCAGCCAGGTGTGCAATTCTATTGACATCTCATGTATTTCAGGTTCAGATTAGAGAGACTTATTTTTCTAAAAAAGATAACCTCTCACAGAAAATAATTATGATCTCATTTTGCAAGTCTGACATCTCGTATGTGTCATTTCAGTTTGTGATCCATGTATCCTTTATACATTAAACACTGCCCAACCCTATTCCAGTGGCAACAGGTTTCATAGGCTTTTTAAGCCCAAGCTAGCAGCTTAAACAGGTATGGAGAAAAAAAAGTCAGCTTTATTCTGAAAACTGCATCACCACATCCTCTTACAGCTTGACTTTTCCCCTCTTCAGGCACTACAACTCAGGACCCATGCAAGTAGTATTTCTCACAGTAATGTCTACTAGAGCTCTTAAAGGAAATCTTGACTTGGAAGCCACTGGGCAGAGGAAAAGTCAAGCTAAATAGGATCAAAATATATCCTAATCAACTGCAAGAGAGCCAGTTCACTTTCTCTCCAGTTATCAGGAATTAAATTACACCTTACCTCCCATTTTTGAAATCATTAGAAGGCATTCAGGCACAGCCACGTAACAGGCTCCTTCCAAGCACAATGGGAACTTGTTACTGCCCTGTACTGTCAAAGAAACTTTCAAAAGTTGGCTTTCCAAGAAGTTTGAGTGACTCTCCTTCATCTCAGCTCTTTTAACAGATTTGTTAAGAGCTCATTACTTTTATCACTTGGCTCTTCTTTAAGTGAGTCTGTGCTACTAAAACAAGTTACAGTGGAAATTTTGGATCCATAGCTAAACTACCCCCTGCTGGAAAATATTATGTTCTGAGTAATTAACTGCATCCATTTCTGCTAATAAGAATTTATTTCTTTGAGTGTAAACTTCCAATAAAAAAAGAAATCCCAAGGAATGTACCACAGGAACAAAGTGTCATGAAAACCTAAAAAGGTCCTAAAATTGTCCTTAACTATTGAGAAACACCGATAAAAATCAACAATGAATTCCAGAACTTTTTCAGTTACTTATAAATTTAGACAAAAGTGTGTGCTGTCTACCCAAAGTTATTTTATTATATTCCTTCTCTAGAACTTCCTAGAAGTTCTGCCAGCTAACAAGGTCAAAGTACTTGATCAAGGTCAAGCACTTGACCTTGACTAGCTAAATTAGTTTAAAATACACAAACACACAGAATAATTAGGAAGATACTCCTTTGAAAAAGCAGAGGGAAGTTTTTAATTATTTATAAACAATGAAAGTTTAGTCAGAAAACTTGATTATCAATTTAAGGAACACATTCCCACAACAACGACAAATTTTCAGATTGCTCCCAGTAAGCCAAATAAATTACATTTTAGACCCTTACCAGAACAGTTTCTACAAAAGATCACTGTTTGTTTAGAAAAACTCATTTGTAATTTGTCACTATCATCCCATTAATACAAAATTGGCAGTCTCTTGACCATTCTCCTCTTAAGTCTCTAAGGTTTCCCTGAATATTCAACATTATAATCCATTTACTTGAAATGGATTTTTCTGTTTAAGGTCTGTCCAAGAGCTTCTGAAAATAAGCTCAAAAAATAAATGTTATCTAAGCTCTCCAATAAAACCATACTTCCATATTTTCTCATGAGAGCCTATGGATACATTGTATTTAAATTTAACCTACTGAGTATCCAGTGAGGTTTACCAAAGTACATAAGCACGATCTTGATGTGTTAATTGCAAACTACCATTCCTTTCTTGTAAAATTAATGCCAGAGAAAGGCTCTGTGGCTCTCCTCTCTCACCTTACCTTGATAGAAAGCAATTTTCTTCATGTTTCTGGGTCTGATAAGCATCTAATAATGAAAACACTCATTTGTTCTGAGCTGTTTTTTAACAGCAAAGGAGTACATACAACCACTCCAATTAGAATGAAAAGCCTGTGTTAAAAACTCAGTACAAGCGTAACATTAATAAAAAGCACATACAACATGTAGAGTGGCAGTTCCCATGGCAACCATACCTCTCACTGCACATCTAATAAAGTAGGGCCTTTCTACACGAGTGCCAAAAGCACAGATAACATGCCAATCACTGGTATGGCAGGAATTTATGTACACATCCTTTAGCACGTTAGTATGGAACTTGCTAACAGTGTTTCATGCCGTAGTTGCTCTCTCCCCCATGACCAGTGAAAAAAGCCACCATGGAGAAGTGTTTATCACATTTTTACACCATTTCTCAATATTTTGACACGCCTGTCATGATTGTGTGACCTTCAAACCTCCGACACTTTTTAAACATCCCCTGATGTTTGTTAAAAGGGTCAGAGTCAAGACTTCAGAGTAGCTGCTATTACTACAGGCCCTGTCCTCTTTGCAAATGCAACTTTACAGTTCACTTATGTAATTTTTGCTTCCTAAGACTCTCCCTGCTTTCTCTTGTCAACTTCTCTTCCCTTTGACAGCACAGTATTTCAATTAGAATTTAATCAAAAACTTAAACCTGTCAAGTTTATTCACTCTGAGAGCCCACTCTTGGGGAAAAAACTCTTAGTATTGACACTCTACCCTCATTTCACTGCTGAATTTTTGCTTTCTCTATAGCTGTCACCCTTCCCCAATGCCCTTTCCAGTCTGCCATGTGCATGTGTCTTGTTGAGAAACACATGAAACAGTTTAATGACTAGAAAGAACTCTTTGAACATGTACTGAAGTCTGCAGTACCCTTACTGATCTACTCCATGCTCAGCCACACAAGGACTGGACTAATACATCCTGGATGACCAACAAATCCCAAGCACTGCACAGCTTCAGTCTAGATGTTCACTCAAAACCACACACTTTCATCCCACTTATGATAAACTCTCCTGTCTACAAGCCCAAACCAGAATTTAGGAGTAAACTGCTTTAGACCTGTCAAGAATAGAAAATGTGAGATCATCAGAAAATAAACAGCTACAACACCAGCAGAACTTTTTCCTCCTTAAGTATAAAGTCAAACAAGTTGATTCCCATGGGCAAAATCTCAAAACTTAATGCATTTACTGGCCTGAAAACAAGCAGCACTAACATTTGAGATAACCACATGCTGTGGATCTTCACACCTCTGCACAATCATTAATGCAGTCTCAAAAAGCATTCAGATACAGAACTATGACTAACCTTCTATGGTATTAGAAACAAGCATGTCGCCAATTTCTGACTTTTCAAAGTGCTTATTGTTAAAAATAATAGCCTCAAGTCAACAGAGATGGAAGAATTCTTTGACGAGAGATTTCTGACAGAATTATATAAAAAACAGTGCAAATCATGTCTCCTAACATCTGTGTCCTTAAGAAGCTAAAAATGACAATTTATAAACCGAACTATATCATACAAAACTCACCCAAACAAAAAAGAAAGAAGGAATAAAAATACATGGAAGTGATCATCACTCAAAGAGACTCAGGAATTAATTGTGCAAGTCTTCAACACAAACATACTTGATAACAAAAATGTTACTGGATTTCTGAAAGGAATGATGAAGGAAATTATTCCAAACAATGAAAAGCAACAGAATTAGGAAATCAAACCTTTAGAAGAGCAGAGATAAAGTTTTAAATTTACTATGAAAGAGCTTCAGATATGACACATAAAAGATTACATATAATGCAGTTGTTCTTAAATTTAGCTCTATTTCTAGCATAGCAGAATATGTATACTAGGAATATATTAAGAGATATGACCAAAATACTGCATAAAAGAAACACAAAAGAATCCTCAGATGCAGATTTTTACCCTCGTTATAGTTACTTTTAAAGCCATTCTCCCAGTCTCATTAATTTCACTAATTTCTTTCTCACCATTCTCGGCATAATTTTCCACATTTTCTGACCATTTTTCCCTTTTTCTACATGTTGTTTACCTTCTTCGACATTAACTACATAAAAACACTTGGAAAATAAAGAGTGAAACAAGATGTTCCTTTAGCGAATGTCATAGGAGGATTACAAAGCTGTTCTTCTAAATTCAATTAAACTTAACGTTCTTCTGCCTGCTGCAAAAGATTACAGTAACAAGCTTAAATATGGAAAAACTGAAACCTAGACAAGAGAGAAACCGTTCACGGCTCCCAAAAGAGGAAAAAAAAAAAAACAAACCCACAGTTGATGTGTAGATTTGGGCTGCTGATGCCTCAGACTTTTTTTTTTTTTTTCTTTCTTTGCAAATTCACTGCTTCCTTCCCGCCTACACACTCTGTTGAGCACCAGAATTCTCATCATGTGTTGCAATATAACAGGCATGGAGAGGGTGGCCATGGAATTCTAGACTACGAACCCAAGACCCAAAACACTGCCACAGCTAATTCTGGGTTAGAGGGTCCCAATGCACAAATAGATAGGCAAACTATGGAGGATGCACAAGACATATTAAAGATAATGCTCTCAAAGAAGGATAGTTGCACAAGGGCCTTGCCTGTGTGGAGTATAGGAGGAAGAACCCAATAGGGAAACTTCTGCTCCCCGTTTCACACTTAGTCCTATCAGCATAGTCAAAATGACCCCAAGAGCAGCTCAGCTGGCATCTAACAGTCTAAAAAGCTGAGAATCTACAATTCAAAGAGAAAATAAGATGTCCAACAGCTTCAAACACATTTGACCCAAGCATTCAATCTCGGATTTTCTCCTTATTCTATTTTGGTTTATTTTCTATTAATTTAGATAAAGAAAGAAAAAGTCCTTAAAAACTCCAGCTTCAGCAACTTGGCATGCATCTTTGGATTAACTGAGTGGTAAATTTTCAAACAGCAAAGTGAAGAGCTAAGAAATCCATGCAAACTGGTGAAGAGTTAGGGAAATCATTATGAGCTTAACCGTGAAACTTGCAATTAAAATAGAATAAATACTCAGTGACACTTGCCTCATAAATCACATGAACTAGACCTTATGAAAAGGGATCTTCATACATCATCAATATTGCCACTTTCTCAGAAGAAACTCAAAGGAATGAGAGACTTTATCCAAAGAAGGACTACAATCAGATAGACATTTCTTCTACAAAGACATTAGTGGACAAAAGAAAGAATCTAAATTTCCTAAAAATGGATTTTAAAAGGAGGGAAAAAACTCCTAAAGCTTTCAACTACTTACCTATTTGAATATTCTAATATTCTGAAAAATTAGAAAGTTATTTTAACTCATGCAGGAAGCATAAAGAATTCATGATAGAACCATGACTGAACCCATGAGTCATGTCAAAACTCAGAAACAGTATGTCTTCTTTCACTGACCTTTGTGTTCTTTTGCCGTGTCTCATAGCATCTTGATTAATGTCATTCATAACTGAAGGAAGGAGCCATGTCTATAAGCAAGAGTCATATCTTGTAAGGCAAGTTAGGTTTGACTTTCAAGCAAAAGCAAAGTGGAGCTTTGCTTTTTCTGTCTAATTAGCCCATTGATTTTCCAGGAAATACCATTCATCTCGTTCCATCCTGTCCGTGTCCTCTTAGCCAGAAATGTAATTAAAAAGCCAGTTCCCCTCAGGAATTGGTAAAACTAAATGAAATGTGGGATCTCACAACACTGGACATTTCCCAAAGCTAGTAGAGAGCAAAGTTAAATCTTTTTGAAGCTCTGAATATTATGGATCCAATTAATTCCTAAGGTAGCTGTGTGGAAGTCATGGTAATTTGCCCCAAGGGCCGACTTAGAGAAGATATAGCACTGTCATAGTGTTTATGATTTCCTGAAGTGCAAACCAATGGCTGACATACCGCAGGTTTAAAGTTCTGAAACTTTTGCAATGTGTATTTGTTGCTCTGGAAGAAGAAAACAGTACTTCTCTACTCCAACAATAATGTCACAGCTAGGACCTCAGACAAGACTAATTGATGTATTTAACTATAACAATGCACAATCTGAAGTTGCTTGGTCTTTACTGAGATGTTTAAAATGCCTTAACAGAAGTAAGAATAGACACAAGCATAGATAAAGAATTAGCATTAAAACTATTAAAATTACGGGAAACAGGCAGAGAAAAGAATCTGTCTAGAGCCACATTTTAAGTGTTCAGTTAACTTGGAAGTGAGATGGTACCTGAAGTGAAAGACCAAATTAAAGTAAGATTATGTAGCTCATGCTCACTGCTGACTGTCAATTTAGTAAGGTCCATGTTTTCTGGGATCCAAATGAAATTTCCTTGCTTGCTTCTTAAAAATTAGGATTTTCATGCTAAATATTAATGCATTCAATCCCCCAAAGTTTACAGTCAAGGGGAGGAAACAATAATAATGTCTTTTAATAAGCTGTGATGTTTGCTAAGAGAAAAATAAGAAGGATTTCTACCACCTATCATCTGTGCCCCTGACAGACTTACCCTACATGACATAGGTTTGCTATAAGACATGAGACAAAAAAAGTGAACATCCTGTTGCAAAAAATATTGCACCAGTAATATATGACAGCCTCATATTATTTTCAGCATTTTTCTGTATTCCTTTCTTAATGCTGCCTACTTTGCTTTATGGTTCCTGAACACTAAGCAGATATTTCTATGGAATTCCTGATAATGATGGAGAATGCAGGAGGTCCCTGACTAGCTACCATAGGTTATACCTTCTAAATGCATCAATTTTTTGACCCTTATTTTTGAGCTATTCAAATTAAATCAGTAAAACACATGATTTTTCAGATATTATAGCTCTTTCCCCAAATTTCTGTTCACTTACTAGTATTCAAGGTATGAATGAAAGTCTGAATGAAAGAGACTGTTTCAAGGAATTTTTACCAGATGGTAACTTTAGCAGCTCTATGGTGATAATTATATTTTTCAGCTCTCAGAAGTTGAGCAATCCTAGAGTTACAAAGGGACAAAAGCATTCCAGCTAAATATCATTCCAACATCTTTACCTGCAGGGTTGCAGTGTAGTGTCTAGCATGTCTCACTTTGCCTTCTCACTGTATTACAGCTCACTTTTAGTAAAATGATACATATTGCCATTAGCTACCCAAGTTCATGTGTGTTTTCTGGTGCTCTCTCCTCTCCATTGATACAAGCTGCTTGCTCATCCAGAGACAAGAAATATTTAATGCCACAGCCCTGCCATTTTGCACCAAGATTTCTGAGTGTACTTTTTTATAGTCATCAGAGGATAGGCTACATTTGTGCCAAGCATGAACTACATGCACATTACACGTGTAATGCAACATGTAATACACATGTAATACACTACAGAGCAGATGTCTCTGTCTGCTTCCTCATGCGTTCCAACAAAATTTCAATCAGTGCAACCAAGAGGGAAGACACAGAATTATGGTCCTACTCAACATTCAGTCCCCTTCAGGGATCCCAAAGCAAGAATGAACATAGACTGACTTACAACAATTACAGTGCATTCTGTCGAACTGGCATTGACATTTTAAGACAATAACGTGTAACTTTCACATGTGCAGCATTATCAGCAAAGATTGATGGTATCAGTAGGTAACAGGCTAAGTATTCTCCTGGTAGCTGCAGGACATTTGTGCAGAACCTCTACAATTTCATTCTACAAGTCAGTATATAGGATGCACACCAAATTTGGTATAGAGGCTTTAGAAGTCTAAGAAAATAAAACTGGTAATCTGTGTGATTCTTAAAAGGAGATAAAAGTATAGCTTTAGGTACTACATCTGCTCTAAATTAGAAAAACCACTGAGTAACACTACAGGCACTGGCTAACAGCTTTTTTATGATATAGAATAAATTATGAAAGCAAAAAAAAATACCTGTCCAGAATAACACTCTCAATATTTACACTGGTAAACACAAGTTTTTTCTTTAGTTGTCTAGGTTAGAAGTCCCTCTTTCAAAAGAAAAGATTTTAATGCAGCACAAACTGCCTGAATAAGTGGCAGGCATCCTTAGACTGCATCTAGGGGCAGCAGGGGCATCTGGAAAAGTGGAAGTCAAAGACTGTTACTTATATTAGAGGATTTAAAAAATAAACTGGCTTACAAATCTAAGTGGATTTTAATTTCAACTCGCTATAAAGAAAGGCAACAAAATCTTTCAGAACTGTGCAATTCATGTCAAATTGCATCTGCCTGAGATACATTAATTGCATATTAGCCAATTGAACAGCATGCAACACTTTAACCTTGCGTCAGTAATAGCCTAAGTGGGGTTGCTGTGCTTTGCCACTGAAAGTACCTGCTAAGAAACAGCAGCAAAGAACACAGATAACCTATGAACATCCTGTTTTTCTCTTGCATGTGTCACATCCCTTAATGTACCTACCAGGGGACAGAGCAAAACCTTGGCAGGATCAAAGGGCAGAGAGGAAAGCACAGGTCCAGGGAAACAACACAGGGAAAATTCGAGTCCCAGTGGCGTTAATTTAATGCTTTTCTGTCTCTAATAGGACCGATTTACTTTGCTCTAGTAGATTTGTAAGAGTGAAAGAGCTAAGAATTCCTCCTTTCCTTGCTGCTCAGTCTGTAACATACACGTGTATATCTTTTTATTTTAGTGGCTTTCAATTATGACACTACTCTTTGTCTTCTGAAACATTTATTTTTCCAAAATCTGATATATACTACATAGCTTGCCACTTAATATTTTTCTATAATATGATTTGCTAACAGTCTTTTCAACAGAGCTTTTTCAGTGCTGCTGCTAAAGAAAGAATATTTTGCCTCAAAAATATTTTTTTGTCTGCTGTTGGACTGACCACCATAGAAAAGAAATTTCAAAATGAACAAACTAGAAAGCTTCCAACACAAAGAATATTAAGTAACAGAGGTTGAATATTTGGATATTACATGACAAGACATCTTAATGTCAGATTTACATAATCTGTCTGAAGATAAAGGTAAGTAAAAGTCATCTTTTATCAGATCTTTTTATTGACCTTCAAGCAGTGATGTAGAAACAGTAAAAACTTCATGACACTATTAAAATGAGCATGAGCTGAATGCATAAAACCTTGTGATAATCAGTTCGTGCAAAAAAACTATTCAGTCTCCAACTTCCTGGTAGTATTTACCTAAGATTTTTCCCCGTGCCACTCTGTTTAGATTGCTGATGGCTGAATGCTCTTCTGAATAGGATCCCATATTTCTTGCTGGGCCCTAAACCTCTTTAAGAATCAAGGAAAAGAATTACTCTTGGAGAAACTCTATGCATAAGTCTGATTTGAACTATTTACTAGAGGCATCACTGAACTTCACTGCAGCCTGGGAGTGTTTTATCACTGGACATGTTTATAAAAATGCTGAACCTGGGAAAGTGAGATAACCTGATGGCAAAACTTCTCTATCAGCATTCTGCACCACCCCTAAAGGTACATGTTAGTCATTAGGCTGTATGGCCATACATTTCTGAGCATAAATCTGATCTGCTCCAAGAGAAAAATAAATCTCCCTAACAAATTCTTTGTCAGGGAAGGACTGAAGTTATGGGAAAGACAAATCTGCCTGCCAAATGGAATACAGTTTTTCTAGTGCAAGCTTAGTTTTATTTATATGTCTATAAATCCTGGCCCACAGGGAAGTCCACCCAGCATTAGACTATTGCTGTCATGAAAAGTAACACCATAAACATGCAAGAGGGTAAGTTCTGAGGTGCTATCAGTACCACTCTCAGGACAATGAATTATTTCACCACAATAAAATAATAGTAGGTAAAAAACCAGCAGTGGGATATTATTTTGGATGGGCAGAACTGAGGCTTAATTAGTCTAAGTTAAATTAGTCAACCAAATACTCACTTTTTTAAACATTGCTGTATGTCAAATCTTTCCTCTTAAAAAGAGCAAAATAAAAAAAAAGCATATTCTTGATGTGTTTATAGCAATACATGGAGAGAAACAGGAACAGCAGTCTCATCCTTCTTACTCTTATCACACTTTTGCTAGTAAAACATCTGCTAAACTTGCAGATAACACTTTGTGGAACTCCTTAGGCTAGTAAGGTTATTGTTTATAAATTATCTAAAATAGCATAAGCCAGAAATTGATAACCAGTGAGCACTCAGTCTGCAAAACAACCGTTCTTATCAGAAATATTGTTACACTGAAAATACCTGGGAATCAGGACAGTGCTGGATGCACAGCTGGACTCAGATCTGTACAAAATAATTTGTAAAATGCTCTGAAATATATAGCACAAATATCTGCCAGTTTATCTTTGTTTGAAGCAAATTTCCCATAAGCATACTTGGTTAATAAAAAAAAAAAATCATCTGATACCCACATTACATTCCAAACCAATTTATAAATACTTTTGAAGCCAATGCAGATATGTGAGATTAACTTGGAAGATCAGTAAGAGAAGCATGAAAGTGAAGTAACTTCGCTATCCATTATAGCTACATTTTATGAGTACTATAGATAGATGTTTGAAAGGAAAGGTGTTCCTTCTTGGGAAAAATGATAACCTCTCTCTTAGCTAAACTCTGTGGGCTGAACAGTAATGCATTACTGTAGAGTAATACAGTCCAAATACAAATGCAGTGTCCTTGTTTACTTTCTGATTCCTATGGAGATAAAATAAACAACCAGAAAACAAAAAGCATGGTAAATAATTTCACCAAGGTCATAATCTGCTAGGGTTTTAAATATAAACCTGCTGTAGACTGTGTAGTCTGTAACATTAAGTACAAGGGGGAGCTGACCTCAAATTAAACAGTGTAAACATCCAAAAATTGAGCTGATAAACTGGACTCAATGGCATTAAAGAGAGCTAACTAGCTCCTAGCTCTAGTATAATACACAAACAGCGAGAGTAAAAAAATGCATTTGTTGTTTTAATGTAGCAGAAGTTTAAAATGCAAAATTTGGTGTGATTACATATGTGACATGGAGAGACTGGTTCAGTTAAAGTGAGGCATAACACAAATCATAAATCAACCATTTATCTCAAACTTAAGCAATTTAGCTTTAGAGGCTGATTTTTTTCCCCTTGCCTGATTTTTCCAAGTGAGTTAAAATTTGAAGAGAGAAAATTATAATCACGATTGAAGAACTTGCTACTTTTCTGCTACATTTGTGATTTTAAGTATTTTTCAAAAAGTTTTATTTCCCATGAGATTTCTGATCATTTTGTCATGATTCTGCAGTCTCAGAAGGATAAAACCTGAGATTAAAAAAAAAAATCCCTTTGATATGTTATCAAGCAGCAAAAACATTGCTGGTTTTGCACACATAAAAGTTGCCTACTTTTTTAGAGGAGAGGGATAAAGAAAGAAGTTGAAGGCTATGGAGTCAAAAATCTAGTAAGAATTAAACCACAGAAAAATTGTCTTTTATAGCATTTGTCTCCTCAAAATTGCTGAGGTGGCAGGTGCAATACAAACAGTCTTGGCTCCAGCCAGCCCCTGGCATTCCAGAGAAGGGCATCATGTCCAAGGTAGCCATTACTGAGGGAAGAAGGGGAACCAAACAAACACTTTGGTGAATGTTTTAAAGAGATTCAAAAAATTTAGTTAGATTCCTAAGAGTTAGTTGTTTAAATCTAATCCACTCACACAGATGCCTTTTTTTGGTTCAATGAAAAGAAAAGGAATCTGTGAAGGTCTTGAGTTCACATGATCTAAAACAAGACAAATTAGAGTTGTAACGTATCTACATTTCCATTCATGTTTGAAGGGCTTTGGCAACTATACTGCATGCTAAATTTAACATAAAAACTTGATTTGAATTGGTGAAGGGATATAGTCCCCTCCCAGCTGTTGTCATAGTAAGACAAAGATGTTCTTATACTAAGGCAAAGATAAGTCTGAGCAAAGAAAATATCAACATCTGCTTTGCAGCAAACAGGCTTCAACTTGTCTAAGCAAAAACCGTGCCAGGTCATTGAAGTTCCTACTTTATGAAGAAGAATTTCACTCCATAGAATATTGGGGGAAAAAAACAAAAAATCCATACAAAAATGCTGGAATTTGGAACCATGGCTCTGCCAGCCTGCAGCCATGAACCTACAATGTGAGGCTGGGCAGATCAAAAATAGAAACTGAACGCATCCAAACTGTTTTGACACTTTTCATTTGATCTGGTGCTGAGAATAGGCTGCTTTTGAAGAGGCTGTGTAATTCCCCATATAAAAGGATAGAGAATGAGCAAAATGAGAAGTGTGCTGTCCCTAATATGCTTTTACTTCCAGGATATGTGATGTTTCAGCCCTTGTAGACATTTAAAAATACCCTGTTTAAAATGAAAATACTAAACAACAGTGCTCTCTACCAATTTAACAATACCAAGAAAGAAATGAAAAAGCAGCTCAAAATGCACATAGGGGGACATAGGAAAACTAGGCTGAAAAAGTCTAGGTTATAAACTAATCTTTGAAGATTAAAATGCATCCTTTAACACAGGCAGATACATTATCATTGTCTAATCTAGATTTTGCTTCTTCTGGAGGAATTCCATTCCTTGCAGCATATAATTCAATCTTTCCACCAATGTCTCTCCATGCTTTCACTGGCTCTGGAGAGAGCTACTGTACATAATGCATGACTTCTATATGAAAACCCATAACTAGAGTTTCATGGTTACCCCTTCCATGGAATGCTGCCAACAACACAAGCTTTGTTTTGCTTGTCTGTCTTAGGTCTCGGATCAACCTGTCACATTCTGATTGAACAACCACATGTGGCCCTCTGGCTAATGAAAATCAGAAAAGAGCCCATTTATTACTGACTATATTATAATCTCATAAGGACATCAAAGTGCATAAGTTTCTTAAGGTGAACTTTTGATAAAAGCTGACAGAGGTCACTTCCTGCTTATTTTGTGATGTTACTTTAGCACTGACCTTGCAAACCCCCTTCACAAACAACATATGCTGGGAAAGAGCATATGCTTGACTAGTGTTTCTTATTTGATTTCTATCATGTTCCTTTAAACTTGAGTAAGCCATATCCTGTAGTATACATTGTGTCCATTTTCCCATTCTCATTCTCCTCAGTATCAGAATTTTTGCCAATATCAGGCTCCTCCCATTTCCTTCAAAGTCAGACGTGCTGTTTATTCCAAGAGAACGCAGCAAGCACAACTTCCCAAAACTTGTGTGACCAAGATGCTCCCGGCTGTGAGATGCCAGGTGAATAAATCACTCAGGCTCCTCCCTACCTCACTCTCTTCCCACCCACACAATGCAAATAATTCTCAGCACCTGCTTCAAGTGCCACAGAGATTACTAAGTAGATTTACTGGGGATGGCCCTTCGGTTCCAAGGACAAAAACACTTCTGCATCTTACATTGACATTTTGGTTTATTAGGAGGCTTTGCTGTACTGCTGTGCTGGGAGCTGCTATCAAGTATATGCTTTAAATACAATTCTAATGTGAAACGTACCAAATCTGCTGTTATTTCATGGGTGAGAAGCATGCAACAGAGCTTCACTTGCTGCCATCCCTTAGCTTCAAAGAGCAATTTGGCTGGCAGCAGTTCATGGAAAAGAAGGGATAATAATCTTAAGCGTGTATGAAACAGCTGCCTTTCCCAATGCTTCCCTGAGGGCATGGAGCACATGATTTCTTGGACATATACATATGCTCCACTGACCCAACCAACAGCAGACATTTTTATTGCTAAACTTAACTTTTGCTTAAAATGTTAATTCTATATCTTCTATAATGACATTTTTAATGGAACTTTAAGCATGTTTACATATTTCCTGAGCATAAGACTACTGAAAAGTGGCGCTGCCAAAGAATAGTGTTGACACAATAAAGTATAAGATCAGCAGATATTGGGGTGGGGGAGAAATCACAGAATATCTAAAAAACAACAGATAATGAGCACCACAAAAAGTGGTGCTTTGTTTCCTAAACATGGAGAGACAAAGGCCAAAATAAAAAGAAAAATTTCAGGCATCTCTTCAAGAGAAATGTGTAGGGTTTATCCAAACCCTATCTTCTGACTGTGTAAGCAACATTCAGGTTGACACTGCCGATTTGTGATATTAACTAAGAACTTAGAGGAAACAAATATCTTCTATCCAAAATCAAACAAAGCATTAGTCTTAGCTCTTGGCAAAACAATCACAATGCAATCTAAAAAATATCATGCTGATTCATTCCAAGAATGATATGTCAGACTAAAATAGTTATTTTTTGGTATTATTGTGATGAAACAGAAATCTACTGGCTCCATCATTTTATAAAGTAGTGATAAGATTTATTGGCAAAGCTTCTCTGTGTTTACTGTAAAATTGTCAGTTTGTTCTTTTCTGTAAATAGCAACAGTTTGTGCATGATCCAAAGACAGACAACCTTTACCCAATAATTTAATGTATTTTTTTCTCTAAGGAATGGAATACACTACCAAGCTTTTCTCTCACTGCTGCAAGACTATGAAAATAGTTTTCACTGTAGGAGCAAAATTGATGAAGTCAAGACATGCTTTGAAATTTAATTATCCAGTTTCAGATGCAATACAAGGGGAGAAAGTTTTTAAATATCCCATAATTCACAATGGCATTATTCAAATTTAAATTTCTTAAATTATTATGCAGACATAATAATCTGTATACTAGTTTGCATCATGGTCCTTTAAGCCATAGGATAACGTTAAAAAAGGCAGTTAAAAGAAAAAAGAGCTTCAAGGTAAATGTTGTGTGGAATAATTAATTCTATTATTTATGAGTTCACTTTCTTTGCATGACTGGCTCTATAAAGTTTGGCTAAGGCAGTTACAGCTGTATATCTCAAGTTAGTTCTTAATTTCAAAATGCACCACTCGCTGCTCTATTACTAAAATTTAGTACAGCTAATAAATAAGATCACAAACTCCTTGGAACAGGAATTACCTTATTATTTGTGTAAAACCTAAGCACAGTAATAGCACTACAATGAGAAAAACACAACATTGTCTATTCATCATGGTCTGTTCATATGAGCTAGTCAGAGCTATGGTCTTGTACAGAGTTTTATTTTCAATGCTTCAAGTGTTTCAAAAATTAAATATGTATTAAAAAATAGAACTGCAGCTGTTTGATAGTAGATGAAACAAGGTTCTCTTATTCATCATGCAACAAAAAATGGACAGTGTGCAAATTCCTGGTCAGAGAACTAGTCTGAGGCTTGGGGGTGCAACAGAGCAAGCTATACAGAGCAGCTGATGAACAGCTGTACAGAATTGCAGCTGCAACTTTAAGTTGCATTTAGTGTGTACTGATAACCAGGATTGTAACCCAAATAACACAGAACCACTGAGCATTTTAAATCTACCTACATTCTACTTGATAGTTATTTCAATAGATCTACAAATTGTTATATGAATATTTTTCATTCCAGTGAGATAACTTTCATTATATGAAAATCTTACAGCCATAACAATGGTAGGTGGTTCTCAAGCTCCTACCTTTCTCAATCTCAAAATGTGTGAAAAGTAAAGGTAGGCTTCGAAATGACATCATTATCATTTTTAGATTTCAGTAGCAGGGCAACATCCAGGCAGAAACTAAGAGTCAGCATTGGTATATATAAAGACAACAGCTATATCTGGAATATGGCTGAAAATAACTCATCACCACAGAAAGCACCAAAAGAGAAGCACCTACACACACAAGTACAGGACAGGGACCCAAGGAAATTGTGGTGTTACTCTCTCCAGCTTCTATCAGCTTAGGGAATGCACAGTAACATAAGGGCAGTGTAACACATCAGCAGTTGATGCAAATCACATAAACACACCATCAATTAGGTTGGCAAAGATCTCGGAGATCATCGAGCTGCATTATGAGTTACTCATTAAGTAGCTACCCAGGCAATGTACACAGAGGCTCTCTGCTACAGGAGGAAATGTCCTCCCATACCCCTGCCAAACTCTGCAGAAAAGGAAAACTGACCACCCCACATCAAGTCAAGATGGATTTCCTTGGATCTTGTCTGGATCACTCTGGACAAAAGGTAATGGAATGAATTGGCCTCACTGCATTCAATATGCAAAGTGAAGCTTCCTCTGTACAGGTATTTCTAAGAGTTTTGTAGTAACCTCAAGCTTTTTTGAAGTTGGAACCACTAAAAAGCACTTGAAAAGGCAGACTAAAGACCTATTTACTTCAAAGCTCCTGAAGGTGAGTGTTCTAAAACTGTGCCATAAAGCTGAGCTCACTTCACCATCATAACCTCCTCACAAGTTCTGATGTAAGTACAGGAAGGCAGTGGAGAACATTTGGCCTCCTTATAGTTTTCCCAAGGTCCACCACTAAAATCCAACACAGTTTTCCTCCCCAACACAATGGTGTTTTAATCTTGATGTTCTCCAGACACATTATAGTTGAATATACTTCATGGGTACTTTGGCTACAACTTTTTCTGACTATCTTTCAGTGATTAATAGTTAAAGCAATATAAGGCAGATCCACAATATTGGCCATTATGTCCCTAAGTTTTTGGCTGTAATGTTATTCGTAAGTCAGGTAACACATTATTCACAGCATATGTCACAGCCACAATATGAAACAGCCACAATACACAGAGCATCCCCATACAAGTTCAGAAGGCTTTAAGCATTCACCCATACAGAGTAACACCATACCCCATCAGAAGGCTTCAGGCATCTCCTCATACAGAGTAACACCAGACCACTTCAGAAGGCTGCAAGTATCTGCTCTTGCTTGTTTTTCAGCCCAACCTTTTATCCCCCTCATGTTGATGCACTGCACCTGTGTGCCCTCTGTTCCCTTTGGGGATGGGTCAGTGCCCCTGGGCACTCCATGGCTCATTGCTGTCAATGCTGCTCACCTGCTGCTCACAGCTGCAGCCCAGTGGGGATGAGGCTCAGCCACAGTCCCACCCCAGTTACCACAAAACATGTACCTACACAGCTGGGGTATTTAGGTGACAGCTGAGCAAACAGAAGATTAACATGTGCATTTAAAGCAACAAGGCAAATAAGACAAAAATAATGTTACCTTTCTTTCAAAATATAAACATTTAAAGGATTCATGTTAATATCTATAGGTACAATTAACAAAAGTACATTATGATTTTACTGTGGATTTCTTTGTAATAGAGTGAGAAGAGATGCAAATGTTAACAGGAGAGGGAGATCACCTACAACAAAGTCAAATCTTGAATTTTTAAATTACTGGCATTTTTTTTTTGAAAGAAAATAATGTTTTCAAATCTAGAAGTATTTATTACCACAGTCATGATATTTAAATGTTGAACTCCCTTTTCCAGTTCTCTTTATTTGCTCTCATCTGTTTGATTTTCTTCAATTTTCCTACTTTTCATAGAAGACTACTTTGAGGTCACTTATGCACCTGAACCACAAGGAACTGCTAAGAGGTCCTGCTGTGGAAAAGTTCAAATGGAGAGTCATTTTAATCTGTGCATGTAAAATAGGCCAGTGCTATTTAAAGTGACAAATTTAGGTCTTGATTCAGCAAAAGAATTATGTGCATGCCTAACTTGACACACGTGAATAGTCCCTTTGCTTGAAGATATCGTAAAGCTAAGAACAGCTTTCAACAATTCAGGGGTTTAAATTCTATTTTCAAGTTTGTCTTATGCACTTATTAAAAGACTTCATGGTTTTGAAAACAGGAATTAGGCTTGGTTGTCTTTCAGTGCTTCTATTTTATGCAAACTGAAAATATATTCTCCAGTACCTTCAATTAATTTTTTCTATCTAGCAATGTAAAGGAATGAATTCTGCTGCAATATATAACACCAAAAAATCAACGGCAGTTCTATCTTTAAAATGAGTTCTGATTTTTTTTTTTGTCATCTCTGTTCATAATTTTCAGGCTTTGGGCATTCACTTCAGAAAAACTTGGCGGCTGTCTGACAAATAAAGCTATGTATTGAGGTTCACAATTAATAAGACAATTAAATTAAACACACCATACAAGTCCCAAAATGTAATATTCACAAAGTAATTAAATTATGGAGGGAAAATAGAAAAGCACTTGTGTGTGTGTATGTGTGTGGATATATGGGTAATGTCTTAAAAACATCACACTGGCAAAGATCTAGGGTGTCTCAGGCATTTCTGGGCCCCATGAAACAAAAAAGGCTTAGCACTTCTCCACTTGAATGCAATCTTAGCTCTCTATGTCAGTTTCAGTGTGAATTTCCTGCTTATAGACTACTAAAAACATAAGACAAAGCAAAAATTTAGAAAAATACATAAGGTCCATTTACTCAGAGCACTAACTGGGATGTGAAAATATCTAAGATGTCAGAAAAGTGATACCTCCCCCCTGAGCACAGCCCAGCACTTTTGGAAGTCAAAGATTTAGAGGTATCAAGGGCAAGCATCGTGCACAGGTAGTCTTCTACACTCGGAGACTTAAAAAATTTCACAATAGCCAGGGTCCAATTCTGCAGCATTTATGTATGAATATGTCTTTAATCTCAATGAGTTTTGTCATGCCCCCAGAAACCCTGGAAACTGAATTTCCTGAAATCAATGGCATTACTTTATCCAAAAAACCTGATAACCTTCCAGAAACTTGATAAACTTTAAATACTGACTTCCAGACTGCATATGCATTTGGATACTCTTTATTCCAGAAGAAATTATTTTTAAAAAGTTTATACCAAGGAGACATTATACTGTTTTTCTACACACAAGATGAGCAGCGATACCTCAATCTCACAAAAAAAAACCACCATCAAAACAAACAAACCCCCACCTTAATTAAAATAAGTTTAAAATTTTTATCAAAACCAATAATGCTGCCAAATTGAGTCAATTCACTGGAAATGCTTTTCAACTTCCAGTTGTCTTTTTGCTGCATTATGAAGGTCAAATGTTCTTCAACGCTGCAGCAAAGCATCCTGTAAAAATGACAACGTGAAGGCTGAAACGTACCAAGCATTTGCCATGCCAACATGTCCCTAATGAAAATCCCTTCCACTTCATGAACTGGTCAAGTTGTATGCTTCATTAAATCACAGACAGCACACTCATTAAAGATCAATGGCATCTTCCAAATGCATTTTGTTTTGCTTTAGTCCTAACATATGGTCATAATAATGCATCTAACAGTAAGCCTGAGTGCTGATTTTTAATGAAAAATAATGTTCAGACCGGCCCATGTAATTTGCTTTTATGTTTCTGACCTTGTTCTGAAATGAATCCCCATCGTTCCCAAACATTCTCATTCCAGGTTCTCAGTTCTCTTGCCAAGAAAGGCAGATGCCATGTTTCTAACTTAGAACGTCTCTGTTTAAATCATCCCCCTTCATATAATGCTGGCCTATGTTTTGCCTTCCTAGGTGCACACCACCTCCCAGAGAAGAAAAAAAATCCAAAGCAAGCCCTGTCAACCAAAGCTAGTGATAGCAAGGCAGATACCCCTCACAGAGGCACACCATGCTTCTGTCTAGCATGAGAAATGTTGTCATTTCAGACATACTACATCAGCCTATTTTACCATCTGTGTAGGAGCTTCATGAGCCCAGAAATTATCACAGTGAAGAGTGATCAAAGGTTTGGCAACCATACTGACATGTTTCAGTGGGAATAAAAAAAAAAATCCTTGCTACTAAGGCTCTGCAAAGAACAAATTCATGCATTGGAGTTTTTCTCCAACTATTTGGCCTAAAAGAAAAAGAAGTCTCAGCTTAGACTTTTCCCTTTGCATCACCTTTTCTAATTATATATACAGACATAAAGGCAATGTCAAGCCCTGATTCAAACTTAACAAAATGGCAGTGAACCAAAACCCACCAAAATTAAGAGTGGTGTTTTTTGTCATTGCCTGTGACATGTTATTCCCTGAGACACTTCAAAAACCTGTAATAAAGTGAGTTTTTCAGTCCTCTTTTACCAAAATCTAATCTGACTTCTAGCTTTAACCAGTCAATACAAGTAGCAGCAGGTAGTCCTGTAGGTCTTATTACTGGAAACTTGAAACAGAGCAATGCCCCCTGCTTTGCATAGTGAAAGCAGAAGTCAGCTCTTGCTCTTCCTCACACCATCACTAGTTCAAAAACTGGGGCACTGGCACAGCACACAAAGAAACAGAAATCTTATACCTTGATTTATGGAATCTAACTCCTAACTGCAGCCTAATCCTAGTTTTCATCATAGCTAAAGGCATCTTAATTTTAGAAAAGCACACACGCAAAGCACTGTTTCATCAGTACTATTTCACCTGGGATCAGAAATAATTTTAGCTCTGTAAGCCTAAAGAAAGCTAATAACCAGAGGTCCTCAGCAGCAGTTCTCTCAAACCAGCCCTAACCCTTGCTTTAATTAAAGTCTGCAGGTGAATGTGAGAACCAAAGCATCCTTCAGATGCTAACCACCGTCTTAATCCTAGTAAGCTTGCAATGCTCTTCAATAGATCTGTCCAGTATCTGAATTCCCAAATTCAGTTTCTAATCATATTTTAAGCATAATGATCCACACATACAAGTGTTCAAAAAACTCAGCAGTCCTTTGGAGAAGAGTGTAATCTCTGTCCTGTTGATTTTTTTAATATATCAGACAGGTACAAAGAGTGAAAAGCAAATAAGTAACTAAATCCTTCTCTTTTCAAGAGATTTCTGAGTCCTTTGATAACATAATGTAACTAAAAAGAGCATTATAAGAAATGCATAGAACGAAGATTAAACCTACTCTAAATTTCCACAGTATTTTAATTAGCTAAATGACTTTTCTTTCTGATTTTTCTTTCTACAAGGTACATGCCTGTATTTAACTTTTCATTACATGTCATTAACATTCAAAAGTGGAAATTAAGTTTCTATCAAAGTCAAATGAATTAACACTAACTCAAGGAAGAGAAATTTTCAATTAAATTTCGATATTTCATTTTTACAGTTTGATTTCAAGCTTACATGTCTCCACAGCACAAAACAGAAAAGATATACTTAATCACTTTATGCTCTTATGATGAACTAATATTTGAGTAGAAAAATCCTTCAGCTGTGTATTTAACTCCAAACTCATACTGTTTGGACTGTGTGGAGTTCATATATGGGAAATGGCAAAACACCATATTTTGCTCCATTTTCAGGTCTGCAGAAAAAATTTTATTTCTTTGACCTAAATGTATCCCAGCTGCCACTTTTCACCTACAGAGTTATCACTAGTTTGCAAGGCAGTTTGGATTTTGGGGGGGGTTGTAAGACACTATGTATATTTAAGCTATCACATTTTGTAAAGTTTATTCTTGACAAGAGCTTTTTTGTGGCTTGAGTATCTTATATTTTGATTTTCCCCTATTTTGTACTTGCTTCCCAAGCCTTTCAGCTGTCTAGAGGGTTTTTTTGGTTGCAGCCACAATTATTGTGACATTCCATTTTCCTACAGCTAATGCTTAGCTCCATTTACTTTGTTGCCTTATTTAAAGATTCACATTTTGTTAGCCTTATTTCAAGATGCACTTGCTTTAGACCTTAGAGTGGTCTACCTGCTGAGTTAACAGTTATTATTACCTGTAAGAGGAAAAATGTATTTTGAAAGAAATGGAAAACATGGGTTGGTGCAGAAGCTTTTATATCAGCTATTAAATAACACCTGAATTAAAGTGGTAGATTTGCAACTAAACTGTTTCTTAAAAATTACACTTCTGAGAGCATCAATGCAGCATAATTACTTAACTTGCTGTAAAGGAATGTAATTCCTCCAGGAATGAACAATACTGCAGCAACCCAAAGTCAACACACTACATTATTTTAGAAGAGCTCAAAAGCCATTTCCCCCTCACTCTTTCATATTAATTTAAGAGAAGACATACACTGTAAATGTAAATGTGTTTCGTTTTATTAACTGAGTTGAGTAAAATGTTGGTGAAGACAGCCATGAAGCCAATTCCTCAGCTTGACAAGAGGAAACGCAACTCGGGAAAAATCAAAGACAACTATTGCTGAAACATCCTCATTCTGAGACAGAAGTTTTTAAGGAGAGTGTTTAGCTTCAATCACTTACAAAGAAACACAAGTACTGACAGCAGCTGGGTGTCCCTGAGAAGAGTAGTCCACACAAGATACCCAGCTCTGGCTGCATACAGCTGCTCAAAACAAGTAAAACCAGGGCAATCCTTCAGCCATAATTACTGCAACTACTTCTGTGCTTCAAATTAAGCATGCATTTAGTTACTGCTGCTGTAGCAGGCTTAGGAGTTGTTAACTGCCCTGTGCCCGCCTGGGATTAAAGATACACCCTAACTGCAAAATACACCCATGCCAGTGGTAAAATTAGTTTTGCTCTACTCGCATATTGAGTAAATGGCATATGTATAATTTCCCTGCAATCAATGGAAATCACAGATTTCCATATCATATGCTAAATGCTGAGGCTGGTTACCACTATATTTCATTTATAGTATTCACTCTAAGCCAAGAGGGGCTTTAACTTTACATGGATATTTACATTGAAAGTTTTCCTTTTTCGTTTTTTAGGGGAAAAAACAAGTGTAGATGGTATCAGAAACGGGTTTTCATATATACAACACACAACAAGTGCTTAGAAAATGATACTATGTATTTAAAAACCATTTGAATGCTGCTATTTGAAAGTTTTTTCATAGAAAGCTTTGGTCTTTGCTTTTGGAGATCTCTCCTGAGCAAAAATAAAATAATTTAGTAACTCTTTTAACCCCATTTATTTCTTACAGTATCTGTAAATAGTTTCTTATCCTGCTCAGATTTCAAAAAATAAAACAAAGATCACACATTTTGTGCGCTGGAAAATATTACAGGTTCAAATTATGTCAACACATGGTAAATATGTGTACCTCAGTACAGTTTTTATTTTATATACTGACAGTCCTAAGGCTGCATGTGTCTTATACTGCATGGACACACAGATAAAAAATAAAAATAGTGATTTTTTTTATCATATTAGCAAAAGACTTCTGATCTTTTATGAGGTACAGCTGAAAGAAAGAAAATCAACAGGCACAACAGAGACAAATTCTCAAAATACTATCAAACAACTGACAACTCTCACAGAACTGAGATGATACCTGAAAGCAATTACTTGGGATACAGAATAATTCAACACCGACTTTTCACATTTAGTAATCTGTTTGATCAGGGTTTATTTGCTTGTTCATTTCTGGGGAGAAAGAGAAATTGCACTGGCTGTGTAGGCAGGACAACAAAAGTATTGCATACAAGCTTCAAAGCTATCTATTACTTCTACAGGAAAATAAGGAGAATGGGTTTCTTCTCCATGCTTTATTTTCAAAATGAAGTTTTACACATAATGCCATACTAAGTGAAAAATATCAGTACGTGTCTCTTAATACATCTAGGTTTTCTTTTTAATTGAACTGATTCCCATTTGTGGCAATGGAGTTACAAGCAAAATCAGGTCCTGGTTAGAATCTTTTTTTTACTACACAAGCTGAAAATCTGCTCCCATATTAATGGGAGGTTAAGTCAACTGGACTTAATCAATCCTGAGGTCACAGCTATCAAACATTAATGCTGAAAATTCAATGGTTTAAGAAGCTGAAGGGTACTTGGGAGTAGAAACACCAAGCTACAGTCAAAAATAACAAGCTGGAAGGGTGGATTTCAAGTCAAGCAAGCTTACACAGCCCATGAGATGACAAAGTCCATTTCAACATGAAAAGCGAATCAATGGGTAAACTGGGCAGAAAACAAACCAAAGCCATTGACACAGTGTCTGCTGTTGAGAATGTACAATACACTTGATGCATAGGAAGAAGATAAGCTTGACCACTGCACACAGAGAGAATCAAGGTGAAAATCCTGAACCAAAGCTTGTGGAAGGAATTCAGAGGAAGGATATGATATGAGATCCTGACAACCTAATCCTATGATGATGAAAAATTGTATACATTCATATCTTTCTACTGAAGCCAAAATGACCATTTACTTTCCTCACACACTGACTTGCAGAAAATATGTTAGACTAAAGATATATGAGATAAGGATTACCTAATTATCTCTTTGAAATTGAACTATCAGGATAATTTGAATTTATATCCAAAGCTCTGGATATCTCTAACTTTCAAATCATTACTTCTTGAAACACTAATCCAATATAATACTAGCAATGGATGAGTTTAAAAAAAGAAAAAGAGCAGGGATTTTTAGTAGAAAGTACTATTCCAAGCTATGTCAGAAATTGTTTTAGGCTAGTGGAACATTCCATGTATTCAAATTGAAACAGCAAATGAGAAAAAAAACTAGGTAGCCTTTCTCTGGGCCTTTTAATTTTTTTTTTTTTTTTTTGCAAAGGTGAGTCTGTTTTTCTGTCGCAGCAACTGGCAAGTAGACTTCTTGTTTTTATCTCAACCTATAAATTCTTCCATCTTATTTTGTCCTACAGTTCCAGCAAGAAAGGGGAGTGAGAGAGTGGCTGGGTGGGCATCTGATCAACCCACCAGCTACAGAGGTTTTAACAGCAGGGATAAGAAAAATGCATTCTGCAACAAAATATTGAGATCCTACAGTTAAACACTGCAGGTAAGTGATGACAAGAGGAAAGGAGAATGCATTTTTAATGCCTTCCCATATCCAGGTTACTGAGACTCTAAAGTGACTCTGGATGGATGTCACACGGCATCAGATCACAACACAAGGTTAGCACCAAAGGGTTGGCCCATGTTAATTTCTGCTTAACACTATCTAGGTGAAAAAACCCTGTTCTGAGAGTTTCTAGGCAAAATCTCCAATTCCTGGCTGCTTAGAAAGACATTGATTTCCTTATGGTGCTTCAATGTCTACTGCCACAGATTAGAATAGGAAAGCATAAAACAGGATCAATACATATTTTTAAGTTAGGTCACTATTTAAACATTTCAAGTTGTATTCAGAAATGCATAAGAGTTGCACTGCAGTACTCTTTGTAAGGGCACCTTACTAAAAAGGTAGTAATACCAAAGCAGATCTATGATCACGTGCGATGATTAATTAGCAAAGCCAGGTTTTTGTTCAGTTCCTTTTTCATTTATCAATGTTAAAATGAATGCATAACACACTTTGCATTTTGCAATGCCAAGCACAGATCCAAATCAGCTCTTTCATGAGTGTATCATTACATTGCATTGTCATAAAAGCTGCTGTCTTAGAGTATGCCTTTTGTTACTGCAAGAAGTTAAAGACAAAATTACTTTCCTGAAGGCCCTTACAAGAGACTGAATCGAATTAGCAGTCATCCAGTGAAGTATGAAACTCTTGCAGAGAGAAGTTCACATGCACTGAATATGCCTGAAATCAGAATTGCCTCTTGATTTTTATCTCCTCACTACACACTAGATAAAACTCCAACCAAATATGTGCAGACTTCTTTTAAAACAAAAATACAAGAAGGAAAGGAGTATGTAAGGGAGGCAGTTTTGTTTGGGTAGTTTATGAGCGAACTCCAGACAGTTCTTTTAGAATGGGTCTCATATTCATCACCTCAGAAGTTGAGCATCCAATTCTTACTCTCTGGAACAAGACAGAAAAATTGAGGATTTTGGCTCTGATTGTGTTCAGTGGAAATGATGCATATCAAGAAGACAGACAAAGCTCTCTTCTCAAGGATAGAAAAATTTATTTTACTGCTAAAATTAACTCAGTCTCAACAGAAACCAGCATCAATACTGTTCGCTCCTATTTCTGTCTGAATAATTTGTTGAAGACAAATGTAAAAGAAAAGTAATTAAGACTTATAACAGTGTTCTTTGTTGCTGTATTGAGGATATTTGTCTTTGATTTTACTTATTTCAATGTCTAAGAGTATTAAAAAGGGCAATGACTAATGCACAAGCAATCAAGAGCGACAAGTAAGATCTAGAAGTGTACAGACAAAACTCTATACTGAAAGTCATTACCTCAGATATGATTCTCAGAAATTAGTGTCTGAAATTACTAAAGAATAAGTGAGACCAGAATTTACCCAGTTGCTTTGAAAATTACTTCACAGATATAAACTGAATTAGCAGCTCCACACAACACTCAATTTCCATCTCTTCTGTTACTTATTTTCTTCTTAAAATTCATTTCACAACTGTGTATAACCAACAGGAAATTCAACCGGCAGTTCTGGTACTAAATATTGACATAAAATTCTCAATATTTCACTCACTGCCTGCTTTTGTTATCACAGCATTCTTCATGGTGAGTTATAGTGTCTAAAATAACTCTCAATTCTTATTTTTAAATTTCTTTTCTGAATGCCAGCAAGAATGTGAACTACAAACAGAAGAAACAGCTAGAGGGAAGCAGATTATAATAATTCTTAATTTAAAAAGTGTGGTAGAGTTTGGACAAAATGTCTCCAGAGTTTCCCCGTGATTCTGGGATGTTGAAACTTTGACAGAGAGCAGAGATGTAGAAAGGACAGTAATGAAGCTTTCCAATATTATCCTGGCATCAGAAGGAATATAATTCTTTCATGATGCATGGGGGAAGTCAGGAGCATGATATCTGGAGAAGAAATGCTTCATCATGGTTATTCAGATTTGTTACTGGTGGTAACCTAGCTTGTGATCAAATGCCTTTCAAGTCCAACAAAAAACCACAGGCTCAGTAGCAGAGCAGGGACAGGAAGACCATGCATCCCTGGCCTAGATTATGTAGGAAAAGCAGGCCAGAATTCCCACTGAATCTGGCTGACTGCATGTAACTGGAGGATAGTGATGACAATAGAGCAGATTTAGTCAGCTCCAAATAAATGACAAATGCAGTTTGACCAAATGTTACTAACATCGTATACCCCGCTCAAGAAATCTCCAGAAATTCAGCACACAATAATCAATGGTAGTCTGCTGACTTAGACATTTTCCTGTCTCCTATGGTATAGCACCACTGTAAAAATCTGATACCACTTGGCACATTCTTACTGCTTTAAATACTACAGGTGAGGCAAAAATAAAATACCAAACGAAAAAACAATGCAGTGGTTCCTGGCCAAATTCTATTACTTAGAAATGTACATTTACATGCTAAGCATATTTTTCCTTTCTTATCTCCATTTTTCCATTTTGCAACACTAAAAGTAGCTTCAGGGTGCTTTAATATTTAATTCCATTGAGACTCTTCAATGCTTTTGTAAACTTAATTTAAAAAATTAAACAGAAACACTGCAAACACCCATGCTAGCTCTTCAACATCAAGAAAGATCAAAAGAGAGAGCACACAGGCATACATATATCAGCCAATACAGTTTTTCATGTTAACAGTCATCAAAAAAAAGTTATTGTCACTCACAGTGTTTTAAATTAATTATCTTATATTAAAATTATCTTATATTAAAATTTGATACCAGAAAACACATCTGCACAGATGAGAGTCCAGTCACACATCAGAGCAACTGGGATGCAATTTACACATTATATTAATTTTGTTGGTTTGCATAAGAGATTTTGAAGAACCGAAGTACATTGTTCAGTCTAGAGGAATTCCACAGAATTCTTTTCCATACTTGAAATCAGTTTATCCTCAGCTACTGGTGCTCTGAACAAGGCTACACCAACTAATCTTTCCATGAACATAAATTTATTAGGGTGAGGATCATTCACATTTGAAAAAGTTGGAACTGCTTAGCTAGAAAATTTCCTGGGTATAGCTTTACTTTAGATAGTGAACTTTATTATCTCAGTTAAGGAAAAAATTGAGTACTTCTGTGGCTAGTCCAAAATGGTAGAAATAAAAAAAATGACTGAGTGCCTTTTTTTAAGGGAAATTTGCATAAATTATACACAGTGATTATACTTAAAGATTTAGTTGTAGAATTATTTCACCATCCTGGAAACAAATTTAGACTACATATTAGCTTCTCTGCAAGTCTAATTTATTTTTTTAACATTTATCACTCTTCTGTGTCATTACTTTTAAAACAGCAGTTCTGTACGATGCTCCTTTTTCAGCAAGCTCAATGGGCCTGAATGCCTATCAGATTACCATCCTCCTTTTTCCTTTTGAATTCTCGACTTGGTAAAACCATTCTCAATTTTCCTTTAGGAAAAAAGGCAGCAACTTTGTAAAAATGCAAGAGGAAAAAAAATACAACATAATTTGTTTTGGAAACTATCAGGTCCAGAGGATACACCATCCATTTATTAAAACAAACAAAACAAAAAGCCTAAACACAGTTCCCCCTTTCACTGGGCCAATAAAGAGTTGTGTTAATAATTCAATATCATAAAAGTTTTCTGTAGCTCCTGAACACATTAAAAGAATAAATTTCCCCCTAAGTCAGGGACTTAAAGCAGAGGGCCCCAGAAGCCATAAGGATTGACATGGACAGGCAGCACATGCAGTGCATTTGTGTCTGAACTCAAGAGGAAGGTGGTCTTCTGTATGTTGGTTAAAGCTTAAAGGCAAAATATTTGCTCTTTCCCCTCCACAATCAAAGCAAGGACAAGAAAATTCTAATAACAAGCCAAGAATAAAATCAGTGACTATTTTCAATACTGGCAGGATTAGAAAGGATCTTGCTACTCAAGCCTGATTCTAAGGAGCCGTGGTACCAGTATCTTTTCCTGGAGGTGGGAGTCAAAGTGCTCACTTTCTCAAATATATATTAATAAAAATAGGACATATTTCTATGTAAGGAAAAAAAAATACTGTTTTTCAAAACTTGATTACAGTTAAAATTACCTCTTGAATTTGCAGATATCAGCTCAGTTTAAAGACCTTACTGGAAAAATGTTCCCATAGCAGACAAGTAAATCTTTCTTTGGCGCCTATATTGAGTGTCTTTCTTTTTTCTTCCCCTCCATTTTAAAATACCTAAATATTGGGTTTTATATTTTCAGTTTTGATAAGATATTAGATCAATCTTTAGCTGACAAAACTGGTCAACAACAACATTCAGCAGCCTGAAGGCAAAACATTTTGAATTAAAAAAAATTAAAGCTTCATAATATACAGACAAGGACTGTACATGATCCCCTGTGAGTCTTCTCCAGCATTTTTCAGAGAAAAAAATAGCTGAAAGAATATTAAAAATGCTAAGGGAAATCTATACTCAAACAATTTCACTAACTTCCAATAAATTTGAATTTATTGCAATAAACCGCTGTCTTGCAATGCAACAGAGTTGCACTGCTGACAGTGCTAATGCTTATCAGAAAATTGTGTTCCCTTTAAATCATCAACAACATAGAAAGCCCAGCAAAGTTACACGTGACACAGAAACAGCTTCTAAATTTACATCTCAAAAAAGGTGCATCTAAGAAAGAACCAGCAATTGAAACACTATCAATTTCATGCTTTCATCACAAACTTTAAGCTTCTCTCTAATTTAGCTATATAAAGGTTGTATACAACATAACTGATAGAAAATAACATTTGCCTTTAATGCCAAACCTTGTAAGACTTGGTAGTTTAAAATGGGGTTTAGTTTCAAATACGAATGTCAAAGCAAAGCTGAGCAGGTTGGAAAGAATCAATGCAGTAAATGAATACAACTTAAACATTAACCTTAAAGATGAAACTTGAGCAACATTTGTAAGACTGAATAAAATTTTATTAACTGTTATAATGTATGTATTTGCTCATTTTCTCACTTCATAGTAAAGCAATAGTAAGGCTAAGAGCAGTATGACCATAAACGTATTTGGGAGCAGAAAAGTTACCCTGCAATGGAGCTGACATAGCTCATAAACCTTCTTTTTCAACCCATAACTGTAATTTTTGTCATTAAGTATGACAGCAGAGAAAAGCTTTGAACACAACAAAAACTGTCATAACTACAACTGAAATACCCACACTATAGATGGCTTCAAGTATGGGCAGATGTTTGGGGATGGGGCTATGAGATTCTTCTACTTCTGTCTCTACAGTAAACTTAAGCCTGCATTAAAAACCTTACCTACATGTTACCAGGAAAACAATCAGTTTTCTTGACACCTTTTATAGATAAGAAAAAATAGTATCAGTGGAAAACGACCCGGAGTTATCTCTTCTGTAAACAAGAGGGGTTTTGGGTTTTTTTCACCAGGAAGTGAATGAACAAGTAAGGAAGGAGCAAGCAATGTAGAATTTTTTGAGACCTTGGTTTGCTTAAGTATAAAAAAAACACGGGTTGAGGATTGTGGTTTTCAAGAAACCTTTCACCTCACATGGTATTACTGGGAGCTCTCAAAAGCACAGGCTCCAAGAGCAGTCTGAGCTAACACAGAAAGGTCGAGCTATGCAAGTCCAAGGAATGTGAAATCCATGGAAAACAAATGTTTAGCCCACACAGAGGATCTCCTGGGGGGCACTTGAACACTGGAAAAAACAAAAGCAAAGCAGCATGATGCTGCTTCTGCAGCTGAGCTTTCTGCCTGTGCAGTGCCACTGTGCTAAGCTGCCCTGAGCACAGGCCAAAGAGATTTAATGCCCAACTGCTGAGCCTTCAACCCCATTTGCAGTGCTCGAGGAAACCAGGACTCCCAACTGAGCTCCACCTGGGAAAACACTCTTCCCCCAGACCTCCCTAGCTAACTAACAAGGAAATCTTTGAGCACACACAGAGTGAGGTGGCTGCTCCTCTGAGACGCATCTTAACAGCATCTTGAGCAGTCCTGGCACTCCATTCTGGGATCCCTACAGCATCCCTGCTGTCAGAAAACATCCTCACCCCAAAAACTTTCAAAAAGAAACAAGAAGACAGAGACTTAAGATATTAACAAAAACGATAAAAAGGTGAAATGTTTCCTCTATTAATCATTTCTTACAAGTGTTACTCTTCCTCTTATCCTCTTCCCCCTCCCTTTTCCAAGACAGCTTTCCCTGCATTTTCCCAGTTGACATTTCTGTTGCAACATTTGAGAATGATAATTGATTGAGAGGAAATAATGAGATGGAGATCAGTATTTCAGCCTTCTTGGGAACCTTATACTGTCACTTCTGGGAAAAAAAATAGATACCCTGTAGATGAGTTCCTGAATACATACTTAGCTGACAGAATAATAGGATTGACTTTTATGTACAGAGTGTAGAATGTTCACTCTATTCAGTGCCAGCCTATTTACTTAAATAATTTTGCTTTTAAAATCTCTATGTGCTTACCATCATTCCTCACAAATACTCCCAGGATAAAACCCCCAACCATACTTGTTTATTGACCAAACTTCAACAGGTCCACAAGGTTTCCACATTCCCATTCAGCCAAAGAGACCACATGGACAGAGAAGCAAAGAAAAGTTGTCACCAGGCCTCGCATTTCCTTTAAGGATACAGGCAGTTAAAGAGGTTTGGAGTTTAATTTTATCTTGAAATGAAATAAACACATCTAAAGACTAGAAAACCCTCTTGGGTTCAAAATTACAGGCACAGTCAGAGAAAGAAAAGATACACTTCAAAGTTAATTGAAGTAATTAGTGGTACTTTGAATACAAAAAACTGCACTTAGCAAGATGTAAAAAATGATTAATGAATTGGTCAACACACTGACTTCTCAGGTTGCTGAGAGTTTATTAAATAAAATGGGATCATTCGTCATGGAAAATCAAATTTTTCAGGATAGCACACTTTAACTATAAAGTTATTTTTCTATTTAAGATTATCACTGTATCTGATTAACTGTATCTAGTGTTTATTGCATGCTTTCAATAATAAATTCCTAATTGTAGCAATACCAGTAAGAGTGATGAAGATTTTAGATAGAATTAGAAAGATTATTATAGCTTCACTAATGAGTGCACCTGTGTTAATATCATTCCTAATCTCTTTTTTGTGAGCAAAAATATGCATCACACTGAAGTATACAGTTTTTTCCTTTTTTTTAATAGAATCCATACACTGGCTGGGGACAAAAAAAAAAGAAATATAAGAAACTGCTGCTGAAAAAGCTGTATTGAGTCTCTTTAGCTACTCTGTCAGTCTTTTGTAAATATTCTCATACAAAGAATTCAAACTAGCTGATGTAATGGATTAATTTACTTCAGCAACTGCATAGCTCCAGACACAATCCATCTAAAACATAATTAAAATACATTTGGTAGATCTGGGGCTAAGCTTTTTGAGAACAACAGATTACATTAGAAAGATTTTAATGAGGCCAGGGCTGATTACATCCTTGCTTCCTCTGTTGGATAGGGACTGGGGAATCCTCTGAATGAGGTTAAAATACTGTTTACCAGCTAGAAGTATACAGAACACAAGAAAAAAAGGACTAAAATAATCATGGGGAATTTTGAGTTTCTAGCAGTATAAAATGAAGGTGTTTAGCATGTATTGGCTTCCTCAGAAGAAAAGCAAGCGGCTGTTATGTATCACTGTCAGCAGGGTACTATTATCTATGGATTATTCCTGTATCATGTCCACAAAATACTGCTGTTTTCATATTGTGTCAGGCATGTTTTAGTATGCATCATCCTCCAAAGACTAACTAAATGCCAAGTATGCAGTGAAATAAAAAGTATTTGGGTAGAAATGTGCCACACTCCTGAAGTAATTTACATGAATTAGAATTCACATTAGCAATGTTAAATACCCTCTGATACCTCTAGATGAAAAGCATTGAGTCTTCTGTGGGATGACATGATACTTTCATAATTATCAAGACGAATTGAAGACGACAGAGTTAAGGTCTTCCTCAAAACCCACATGCTGTGGGTTGCCAATTCCCAGGCTTGTCAAATATTTTCTATGTCTTTAATTTTAGGTGAATCACAGCTAATTTCCTTAATATCTTTGGCAGATTTGGGAATGTAGTTATATTCAATATTTACTCTGTGTCTGCAAACTGGAGATAATTTATTCTTTTTTACTACCATGCTACATTGATGCATTCATTAACATTTGGGATACATCTCATGTTTGAGTGGCAGAGATCATATTACTAATCTCAGTGTTAATGATCTAACACTTAAAAATTCCAAAACAATCATCTGAGTAAATGTCCAGGTGTTCAAAAGGATTTATCACCTGTTACAGACACCCTGCCAGCCCCTCCTTACCCCCAGTTCTAGAGACACAGGCCATTGGTTTTGACCTCTCCTATGAAATCACAAGACCATGTGTTTTGTTGGCTTTTGTTTTCTTTAAATCCTATCTTAAACCATCTCGCAGAAAGAAAAGGTAAAATAGAGTATTTGGAATGAATGATACCCATTTGTCTTTTCATAAAATCCACAGGAAGAGTGCAGGCAGTCACAAGAGGTGATCTGGGCCTTGACAAATTTGGCGGTTCCTTAACAGTGTCATCAGGTTATCAGGCAGTAAATCTTCACTGGCTCACTGGAACAGTTTGATTCCCTACCAGGATAACTACATAGCAGGCTGAATATTGACTATTTAAACTTCCCCACTGTTACTCTGCAGAATTCCTAGAAACCTGCAGCTCCCACAACCTCTTCAGTATATGATTATATATTTTTAAGATATTACATAATTACTACTTAACACACAGTGTTGCACCTAGTTGCTATTTTATTTCAAAATTTTATTGCTGAAATACCCTCTGTAGATCACTTAGGCAAATTATCTAATACTATATACAAAGAGTTTAATACTGTGTTCCATCTTAAACATTTACACCATGACACAGTTGCAAATTACCACAATGATATGCTCATTTGGCATTTGAAAACTGAAGCAATGTTTCCAACAGAAAGATGCAGATGAATATGCACACAATAGCTCTTAAGGCTGATTGAAAGATTAAAATCTTTATTATAGTAGTTTAAAAAATTATGCTAAAAAAGACTGTGGGGCTTACCTGCAAGCAGATCATAATCAAGGGAATGTATGTCTCAATGTTAATTTGTTTGATGCCTGAAATTAGGCACAACTGAAGTACCAGACACATACTGCAGAAGAAATTAGCTCACCCAACAACCACCATTACAACTGGATTTTTTTAGCAATATTTTTCAGGCTAGACCTAAAATATCTCACAAAACTGTGAAACTGTTCTGATACTATGAAAATTTACCTTCCAGAAACACTTAAAAACATTTCTCAAGAAATAAGATAATTTTTCAACAGCACTGTTGACTAAGTTTAAAAACCTCAACAGATTACAAGAGTTAGGAATTGCAAAGGTCTTCCAACACAAAGATACATCCCACACACACTGAATCCAAGCTGGAAACACTTCGAGCAAGAGTTCATGACATGCAGGCAGGATCTGCACCAGCAAACCCACAATCACTCAGTATAAAACTAAAGACAAGGGAGCAAATTTACAGTGACCCAGCAACGTGACACTGACACGCAGAAAATCAGTATTTTTCAGGCGGGCACACGCTTGCCTCGAGTGCACTCCCAGCCAGCCAAAGCAGGAGCGCTGTAAGCAGAGCCTGAGCCTGAGGAAATTCTCTGTTTAGAGGGAATTGCAGCGCAGGTTAAGGGCTGCGCTTGCCACATTCACACAGCCCAGGGGCAGCTCGGAGCGCAGGCTGTGCTACAACGCGCTCGGATCAAGAGGTGTTGCAGCGAGAACTGAGCAAAACCAGAGCAACACACAGGTCAGACTGGGAAGGGAGGAAGGCCAAGAGAAAGAGTCAAGCACTAGGACTCCTCAGCAAACCGTCGTGTACATCCTTTGTTTTGCCACCAGCACCTTATGAAATTTCTCTATTCAACAAATTACAACCTCAAGATCTGCTTAATTTTTAGGTGTGCCACAATCTAAAGAATATTATATATGTAGAGAACTACCTATTCTAAATATAGAATTACTTCTACTTGTAAAAAAACCAGCAAGATCAACTATATGGGAATTTTCCCATTAAACATTAAAGCTTTTCTTTATTATAAATTATTTATATTATAAAACATTGAATAATACTTTAAGTATGAAAATTCCTCCACCAAGAAAATTTAAAGTTACACTGTAAATGTTGAGCATTCTTTCAATTCAAGTTGCACAGAGAAATTCTGCTTATCCTCTTTCATATAATTGGCCATTCAAATACTAAACCTGTTGATTTTCCTTCTGGGGTGAAAAGGGTTTCTAATGATGCAGAAGTGTATAAAAATATAATAATAACAGGAAGATTATTTTTTACTGGGATTAGTACATCTTTGAGGAAAGCTAAGAAACTCAAATACATATGATTTAAAGGCTTAACTCGGTACATAAAGAATAAGTCTCAAAATTTTGGGTTTCATTAATTCTGAGGACACATGCTCCAATTTTCACTTCAGTAGGCTATTTACATTTCATAATTCCTTTTTATATTTTAATTAACTGATATTCAAACTTGCTTGAATCCTATTAGCTTTTTATGGATAGTAGAAGGTAGGCTGTGACTTATTTACTTCTTGCAAGACTGAAATGTGAAAAACTTGACCTTTGGTTCCACTGATCTCGTGCGACCTTGGGAAAACCAAATCAACCCACACCACACTTAACTTCAGGCTTTCACAGCAGCATGAGCATTTGACACTGGGTCACTTCAAGAATCTCCATTGTCAGTGTGGGAAGAGAGTATGACACTCTTCTGAATGTTTCAGATTTTTAACGTGGAACATAAAAATAAAGCAACATATAGCTATTTGAATTACGAAAAGCGAAATATTGGAGAAGATTTGGCATGCATGAATATTCCAATGACATTAAAAAAGTCACACTCGCTTCTACTTCTTTTTCATTTCCTATTTGCCCCTTTGATTAATTTTCTCTGCAAATGTACATTGAGACATATTTACTTAGTTCTCTTCAGTTTTCCTAATCAGTTTTGACTGCATACTTGCAGTTCAGTGAGGCACAGAAGAAGGAAAGAACACTTCTCATTTCAGAAACTTTCAAAGATCTTTTCTTTCATATACAAAGGTAAGTTACAAAATTGCTTAATGAGAAACTAACAGCTTTCTGGCACCCCATGGAATATAAATAAGCAGTTGCCTTTTTACATTGCACCTCAGTGACACCTTCACATGTGACAAGTTCTCCTGAGTAATTTATGTGAGGGAGAAAGCCCAGCCTACACAGGAAAAAAAAATAAATTTTATTCTTTCAATGACTGCTAAGCACTATTGCCCATATTCTTAGTAGCAGTGAGGCTCAAGGTAAGCGATGCATCATTCAGAAGCTCTATCTATGGCCACCAGTACTCACAGAGTTACAGGTAATATTTAGCTAGATCCCAGTGATGGCTGTTGTCTGGGGTTTTTTAGATAGTACTAATAACAAGGCATATGCACAGTGCAAGTGTGTATATGTACATGTGATCGGGGTTGAAATGGAGCACCCATTCCTGAGCACATTTCATCTCTACAAAAGGAAGGGCTTCCAGCTTTCTTCCAAGAAACTGTACATAATATTTCAAGACTATTTCCTTTAAAAGTAGGAAATTACATTTTGCAGTTTCTACTAATAATAGAACTAGAGAGATAAAGGAGAGCTACAAAGAACTGTTCACATAATTAATGATTTTTATAAATAATCTCTCACTTTGCCATGCAGCTTTATTTTCTGACAAAGTCAGAAAGGAAATTATGTCCCCTCTACAAAGCACTCCGAGAGGTTCAAGAAAGGTACAAAGGGCTTTATTTCCTATTCCACTCCAGAGATGTTAGGAACTGTTTCTTTAGACCTCTGTTATATAGATCTATAAAAGAGATTATACATCTCATATATCATATAGGCTTTTTGTTCCTTTGAATTATTTGTCTCAGAGACCTTGATCTTTGCAACTCTTACTGTTTGTATGGAGACAGAAGCAGTTTTTCAGTGCAAATCCTCTCTGCTCATGAATGAGGCCTCACAGTTTAGGAATGCAAGCAAAGTCCCACTACTTCTGTTCTGTGAGTATCTCCACTGCTTAGCATGAAAGGTTGTAGAGGTTCTCATGCATGCACTAAGACTTTCTCTAGAACAAAGTGAAAAGAGAGAAGCCAGACCACTAAAGAGAAGTGCCAACCATCCCACGCTTACCTGGGAAATCCCAAGCCAAGGTCCTGAACAGCCAATTTAGGCTGCCAAATTAGGCTGTAACTTGAAGTTAGATCTTCAGCAGAGGACAGTGGCCCAGGTGCTGTGTTGCTGCACAGACGGAATTTTTCCCTCTGCCTGGCATTATCCCAAATAATGAAACATTAAATAATGTCACTCACCTACAGCACAGGACAGCAAGGCTCAAACACTAGACCTAATGAGTAGTTAATTACTACTACAACGTGACACGCTTACAAATGAGAAGACTTCAAAGAAGACAAATCAGGAATGTGGCAGGCATATTCAAAATGAGGGTTTGAATCAGGTATAGTGCAAATACACATCCTAGTTTTCTGTATCCATACTTCTTGGCCTTTACTTTTGATGCAAAATCTTAACACTACTAAAACTTGCAGGAGTATTACTACAGACAGCTTTGTTTTGGCAAATCTTGCTGTTCGTAGAAGCAACATTTATTTTTCTCCTAACTTTTTCAAATATTATTGGGAATTTGAACTGCAAGAATTAGATACTTTCTGTGCAGATTGCCTGACAAAAAGGAGATGCACATTTCAGATTGACACAAACTATCAACTCACTTAAATAACCTAAATATAAAACTTAATTGATCTGGGACACATCTCTAATCTCAAATGAACCCAAAGCAAGCCCACTGCACAAATCACAAAAATAATAAAGTGGGTCTAGCCTGGAGACCGGAGAAATGCTAGAAAATCCTTCTGGAAAACGCAAAAGGTTTGAGAAGTATACAAGCAAGCAGAGAGGGCGCTCCTGACTGGCAGGAGCAGCAGTTTGGCCAGCAGTTGACAACAATGTCTCACTGGTATCAACAACTTGAAAAGTTAAAAATAGAGACAAAAGAACACACACATGGTGACAACATAAGTTTTCGTATTTAAGGACTTGAAAACCACATCAAGTCTAGTACAAAGATATCCAGCGGTATGGCACTTGTGCCAATGGCATGTAACAGGCAATTTTTTTAGATTTTAGGCTGCTTTTCACTACTTTTTAATAGATCATGTAGAAATTGCACACTCCCATTGAATAAGTACAGCCTTGTTTATTTCCTCCCTGTTTTACAAACCATTCTTTATTAATATTTATACCATGAAGACTTTCAACAACTGAGAAGGAAAAGAATTTGCAGCTATCGCTTCTGCTGATAAATGCTCACCTTATCTTAGGAAACACTATTTGTCCTCCTGTCTGATACATGTTAGCATCCCTGTGCAGAGAAAGAATCTATCTTGGAATTGTACAGTGCATATAACCACCTCCTCAAGAACTGATTTCTAATCAAAGGGAAAACCACACATGTACAGCATTCAACTGTTTTCATAGGAGAACCTCCTTTTCACTGCATAATCTCTGTGCACACATTTAAGCTCTTTGTGATATGAAAGGAACATGTTCTGTCACTTTAAAACCAATCACTGGAAAATGGGTAATGTGAAAACAAGACAGGCAAGCAGTGTGCTGCAGTGGAATAAGCAATAGCCAGAGAAGGCATTATTCTCAATTTCCCAGCATCAGTTCACAAGAGCTTATCCCCTGCCCTGCATTAATAAAGGCCTCTGACACTGACTTTACAGTGATAACAACAGTAATGAAAAAGGGTTTGGTGCTCAGCCCCATGTTTGCTGTTGTGCTTTTCTGACAAGTATGACAGTCTCTACTTCCCACGATGGTTGGGGTTAAAGAGCCAACAACAGACACAACTTGCAGTGCACTGCTACAACTATCCAACCATAAAATAAACACCGCTTAGCACGTTTTAAATAAATACTAAAGAATTAGACAGCACATGGTAGAAACATTAATCTCATAATCCTCCTAGCATGTCTGCTGTTTATATGAACACAGACAGGGGGCTGATGGCTGCCATCAGCTCCAGCCTTGAAATACACTCAGGTCCTAACTTTAAAAAGCAATGAATAATCATATTATTCCTGAAGCTGTTGGATCTGGCCTGGTTGTTTAGAATAGGCTGCAACTGATGATGATGAGATGTGCGTAAGACCAGCCTGGATACATCTTAGAGGATGAAGCTATTGTGCCCAGAACCCCGATAAAGAGAATAAACATCTCCCCACTTTGTGTTTGGAAAAGGTGCCAAGCACACAACTGACAGCTATAGCCAGATTTCTGCCTATAAAACATTCACACAGTATGACTCCATTAATAGGTACTCTACAATCCTCCAGTGCTTCTCTTTAACACCTCTTCCTAGAGAGCATAAGCAGCTGCTTGGTGTGATACACCAAACCCACGTACATGTCCTTAGGATTTGACATGCAGTAGCTAAAGGAAACCTTTCCCCCAAATCAAAATGTCACAAACCAAGCATACGTATTGATCTTTGCTGTGAATATGATGCTCATGACACAACCTAATTTTATTTCATTTAAAGTAATGGCAAACTATGAAAGCAACCCAGATCAGATTTATGTTGATATTTAAAAGTCTTCTGAGGTCTTCTCTGATCCATTAGCTGCTGTCTGTCAAAATAGTGGATGTGCTGTGAACGAATGCATGCAGGATGAAAAGCTGAAGCTGATTTATGTTTTTATTACTTGACAGTAGCAGAGTGTACCACAGATCAGAAAATGCAATCTCTAAAATGATTTAGATCTGGATGATTTTTATGTCATTAACATATTATAACCAGAGCTCAGAGGTGATCTTTGAACTGCAAGCATTATTTCCAATCAAATGGAAACTGACATCGCTTAGTCTTGAAAAAAAATTAATGAATCCCTTCCATGAGGAATCTAATTTCGCTTCTACCTGTAAACTCCATGGTATTTGGTTTCCCATCATTGCCATCAAGGTTTCTACAGTAGGACCAGTGTATCCTATTCATTTTTTTAATATTTATTTAGAAAATCTCCAGATTAGATGCTACTGCAATGCAGAGAGATTGCTATACATGCTACTTCATTTTGTTTGTGCTAGCTACACTATTTACTGATGGCAAGAGGCTCTCAAAGAAGAATAACTAGGGTGAATATGAGCACAACTGATCCTACAAGGAAATCAGTGTAAAATCCAGGAGGAAAAGAAAAATTAAACCCTTAGAATTTTGATTGTTATTTAAAAGGAATTTTTTTCCTTACTCTTACCCAAATCCACCTGTACTATTCACTACCAGCGCTTCGTTTAATTTATAAATTTTCCATTTCATGACTCATTTCTCTAATCCCTCTCTTCTTTGTTTTGTTTCTCTGTTCATTTGGCTTTTAATCTAATGTCATAGAAAAAAAACAGGAGTGGGGTTAAGGGAAACAAACGGAGGAGAACTTATTTAGGGTTCTATTCCAAACTTAGTTTTAAATTGTATGAGAATGGAGCAGGGAAAGCAGTGATAGCAGGGGATGTGGTGGAAATTGAAGAGTTGTCAGTGTAATGCTTCTCTTTTAAGCTGTGAAGACCACAGTCTTTTCTCTACCAAAAGCAAGAACTCTTTCCATCAATACTGTTCTTTCAAATCCATACTGTCTCTCCTTTGACATGATTTTGTTCAAACCTTCCACTGTCTGGAAAATTTGGGTCAAGCTTTGCATTGCATTGCAATTTTTAAAAATCATGCAGCTTTCTCAATCTCTTGCCAACTCTCCAATAGAACAGGGAAAAGCATTATGAAACGGTGTTATTTTGCAGAGGCAATGAGCCTTTTTTTCAGATACAAATAAAATTAATATTAAAGCATTAACAGCATCATTTCATGTAAGTTTTAATTTTTTTCCTGGTTCACTGGTTTGTTTTGTTTTTTTCTTACAGGTATTTCATCCCCAGAAAATTCTATGTGGGGAAGAATTATGATTCTTGCAATTATTTTTCCAGAGTTAATAGGGTAAAACAACTATCATAACAAATAGATAGCTATCAACACAGCAGAAGACCATAGCATGTAGCAAGTCTTGAGGACTCTGGAATATTCCGTGTTTATCATTCCTTTATTCTGATAAAACTAAGTATTGCAGCCTGCATCATAGGATCAAACAGTGCATGAGCTCAGCAATGGGTGAATTTGGTCACACACTGAAGTTAATTGTTTGCATGCAAGAAAAAGCAGACTGCACACTCCAAGAGAGTGTCTCTGTTTCCTCCTTCCTTAAGATTCATTAAGTGACTCTAAGACACTTTACTTTTTACAAAGCCTTCCATGGTTTACTGGGATTTAGAAAAAATATCTACACGACCTGGCAGGACAACTCCTATTGATTTTTCCAAGAAACTGCTTCCAGGTTACTTGTACACTTCTGAAAATCCAGCCTCCCATGCTTGTCCCTCTATTCTGTTCCAGCCAAATATACAGGAAAGCTTTTGTGCTATAAATACAGCATATAGGGGTAAGAGTGACTAAAGAGAAGAGGAAGGAGAATTATTCTAGGGGCACTCCCAGAACTGAGAATTGCACCTCACAGGGCAAGCTGCTTGTGACTGAAGTGTTTAATTGCAAAGACCAAAAGCACAGTTTCCACATTTTTTTTTCCTAAAAGGACGGCGTTGTCAAACATCACGCACCTAAATGAAATATACCCTGGTCTCTCCCACTCCTCCTTGGCCAAAGTGATTGACTTTTCCAGAAACACTTGGAATAGTTATTTTGACTGGAAAAAAGGGCTAAAATTTTACAGATGCAACAAATCAGCAAATACACAAGTGCATCTTTGCTTCTAGTTCAGAGCCTTTGATTCTCAGTACTGCTTTTGATCAAATCCACATTTCTGCAATCTGAAAACATCTGGAAAACCTGGTTACTCCTTGTCTCCTATTTCTTAAATGCATCCCAAGGGACTCTAAAACAGTCTGAGCCACAGTATCTGCTTCATACTTAATCCTAAACACTGTAACATATTACAGAAAAGTAAATTTCAAAGAGAGTGAGCTTCATGCACACCCACTTGAGCCTTCACTAACTAATAAAGAGCTCAGAATATTTCAGAAATAGCAAGCCATATCTTTTGCCCTATTAAAGTTCTACTTTTACTGCTGCAATAGCAAAATGTGAACTTAAAGTAGTATTTCAGGAAGATGGAAGGAATATACAAAAACATGATGTGGGGGATGTGGCAGCACTAGGCCTCACAAACACAGCTCTCAAATCCATTCTGCTACTCAGCCCCAGTGCTAAGGGGGGGAATAGAGAAAACAGCAGGTCCCCTGCATAGGGTGAGGCAAGTTTGACTCCCAATATACAGCAGTTCCTCACCTGGAGCACAACTATGGACAGGTTGCTTTAAAGAGTAGATGCCAACAAATAGCACAAACAAGTCCTATTTAATTATTTTTTATATTACCATTGCTATCTCTGTAACAGAAGCAAAGAATGAGGGTGAAAATGGATAATAATTTAGAAAACACATTGCGGTAACTAGTTCTCCCATGTGTTTTTCCAACCATAGTTTAAATGGAAATATTATGTACTGAAATGTTCTTTTCTCTGTGTGTGGCAGAGAAGCTTAAGTACTATACAAGGGATTAATTACTGAGCCACACCTGCTTACTACAAGGATAACAACAGCTAGATTTTCTTATTATCTACTGCTGCTACTAGGCCTGAAATAGAAATGCAACTACTTCATACTACCAGAAATAATACTGTAAGCACAGTAACACAATCATTTCAATATGTTGAAGATGTCTATGTCACTGGTATAGGAAATATAAAGATGAATCACTAAGATACAATACTATAATTTGCTTTACAAGTAAACCAAGGTAAGATTTACTTTCAACTTGTTTTCTGCAGAAAATTTTATATCATCAGTTTACAGTTGGCAACACGTATTAAAAAAACCCTTTTTTTTTCCATTTAAAGCAAGAAAGCTGGAGTGAAGAGGCAATGTCACACTCTTGGGTGTTAGGATTTCACCACACAGGTCACAAAGGAATTCTTGCTCTAGAAATTGCTTCAGACCTTCAGCAAGACAAGTTGTATGTTTTCCTGCCCTGTTTACCTCTGACACTTCAAGTATTAGCCATTGTTGCAAACAGGATCACATCTCCAACACGCCAGTTGCTTTATGTAATGGAACAAGTCACATCTCCAGTAGAGAAGAGCAAAGAGAGCATTTAAAAACAACAAAAGTTAAATAACCAAAATGCAAACAAAACCAAAAACAAGCAAAAAAAAACCACAAACAAAAAACTACAAAACTACACCAAAACAACCACAATAAAGAAACCAAAGCCAACTCTAAAACATGCTGCAGAGGCCTGAAAAGTGACATTATATTTCATAGGCTGTAAATATCACTGTAGTTCTGCTCCCAAAAAGAGCGAAAAGCAGTAATGCTGCAGCAAATTATTGGAACTTGAAAAACTGGAAGGATCAGAAAAAAACTAGCACTGCAAAAGAGAAATACTCAGGAAGGTAGAAAAGCAGCTCATAGATGAAGCTCTCTAAGATAGAGAACTGTATCATCACTGCCTGGCTCCTGAGGCTCCAGGCTGCCAAGGAGAGGTCTCGCTTCGAAAGGTTGGAAAGCAAAAAGCTGTGGAAGTTCCATTGGGTTGATATTTACATTTGGAAGACAAATTTAATTTGCCTAAATTACAGCCTGCTTTCTTCTATTCTGAGTGGATATTAGTACAAGCAAAATATTTTATCAAATTAGTCTGAACAGTGAGCTTTACATAAAATATTTCTTTTGTATAAACAAACAAATTTTCAACAGACACATGGCTTTCTTAAGACATATTTCATAGAAATCTAGGTTTGTTCATGATTTCTGTAGTTCAATACAATTATGTGAAGATTCCTTTATAGCCATTTCTAAGCTTTGCAATAATTTTTCCCTTCACTTTTAGGATTCACTTACTTGGGTTCACCTCAAATTATAAAAATGAATACAGCATGTTGGTTGTTTTTCTTCATTCTTCCCTTTCCTTTTCTACAAAAAGGTTCAGCCTGTAGATGTATATTTCAATAAGGTAGCTAAAACTAACTTCGTAGAGATAGATAAAAAAAATTTCAAATTGATGGCAGCGTTTGAGAAGGAGAAACGAAAGAGGAAAATTATCCTGTCCTCATGAGTTACCAACTCTTCTCTTAAAGCAGCTGTTATTTAACTACAGAATTGTAAACTGCTCATTCCCAATATACATAATTCCTGCATTTTTAGCTTCTTTTTTAATCCTCTTGTAGAAGTTGAGAGCCTTTCCTGAGTCCCTATCAGACTGCAAACACAGAATGAAAAGGACATTGTCTGCCCTGAAGACCTTTCAGCCCAAATGTACGGCACAAGCCGGGCAGTGAGGATGACAGGCACACCTGACTGCCACCATCCTTCTCCTACACAAACAAGGAATTAAAAATCCTTATTAAAAAAACAAGGTGGTGAATGGGTTTGTGTGTCAATGCAAGTGCTCCCCAAGGTAACACAATGAAGTATAGAATAAAAAAGTAGCATGCCAACATGCGAGTGACAAAATCCTTGTGTCACTGCCCATCTCAGACAGGACACAACGCCGTGATGGCACAGAAAAAACTCACAGGCTGGGAAAGGCTCCAGCATCACTGACAGAAAAAATGAGCACTTGATTTTGATTTGATAGAGAAAGGGAGGTTAGCTGAGAGCAAGCAAAATGTTCCAAGCCACAGGTTATGAAAAATATTTGGGCAGCAGATGTGAGTGGATGGAGATTAGAAAATATGTCACCTGCCAAGAATAGAAAATAGAATATCAGGATGTGAAATGATGTGACTTTCAGATTTGCAAAGGGCTAACAAAAGGTGCATGTTAGAGTTCCCGTGTAAAAACACAATCATGTAAGAAGGAAGCAGATGCTGGGATATAAAAGGTAATTAAAACTGAGATGAGATCAAGGTTATAGGCCAAAAAACAGCAAAGAGATGATGCTCCCCACAGTTACTAGGAATGCTCTATCTGGCAGTAGAGGAGAGGAGATGAGGAGCTCTGCTTTAACCCCTTTGAAATGACAACCAATGGCAGGTGAAAATTAAATATTTCCTGCAGAATAACACCACTGGTAAAAAGGATACGAAGAAACAACCAACACTGCTACCGAGGTGTTAATTGTTTCTTACAAAAACTCCTTTCAAAGAAGGAAGCTGTTATAGAGCCTACTGATACCTCAACCACAAGCTGGACTATTACTGACAAAGAAGGGCAGTTTCCTCTAGCAGTCCACTTCACAGGGACTAGAGGTGTAAAGCAGTTCCTACCCACAGCTACTTTAACTTAGATACACTTCCTTCATGTTTTCTGAACACCACAATATCCCCAAGCTCTTTCTCAAGCTGAAGAAAACAGTACAGCATCCTTACCATGGTTTCCTGATAAGCCTCAAGAGCACCAATCACTTTTGTGTGATATGAAGCTACTCTCAGGGATTGTTATCCTTGTCTCCAAAAGCACTTCCCCTCTCTGATCCTCAGGAAAAGATGGCATTAATTCTGTGAATCCAAGCAAACTTGAGAGGAGAACACCATAAATGCAATTTGCCAAACAAACAGTCATAAATAACTCCTAAAATCCAGGAGACCTGAGGTACCTAGATAACAGATCTTAGCAGCTGAATAAATTAATAATACAAAATAAAATTAATAAAAGAAACTATGTCCCCACAGACAGTTTTTATTACACTTTGGGCTTCATCTACACAAAACACTAAACAAAACAAAGAAAAAAAAAGAAAAAGAGAGAAGGAGAAGAGAATAGGTTTCCTGTGATGTCTTTTGGATCAGTAAGGCAAAGGTTGGCTTAATCCAACTCTTCTTTCAGGATATATATGGAGATTACACTGTATGTAACAATGGACTGGAAAGGGAGAGGGGTAAGATGGAAAAATGGTAGACAGGTGGGATTAACACATTCACAAGGGGAAGTGAGCAAGTGCCATTCTATACTCTTATCTATCTACAGTTCTTACTCCAGATAATGCCTCATTTCCCTTCATATGAGTTTAAAAGAAATGTCTTTTCACAAGCCATATGAAATCAAATGTTCATGCAATATATGCCAAAAGTGCTCCTAATGCCTAGTAAAAAAAAGTTAGGAGCTTGGGAATTAAATACAAATTTTCAGACACAAAAAGAACAAATCATGCTTTAAAACCCACACAATTTTGTGCCTCTCTAAACACACACCCACGCTGCTCTGTACATACAGGAAATTCTCATTAAATTAAATCTGAGCCCATTTGTGGAGCTTGTAGTGGCACCACAAACAAAGTGAAAGGTATTTTGGAAAGTTCATAAATAATTTAGGAACAACAGAATAAGCAGTGTTGCCAAAGTGCAATAATGTTATTTTTGGAACTGGAAAAATATTTAAACCAGAGCATTCTTCACAAACTACAGCAGAAGCCACACTGTTGTTCTGAAAACACATTTGTAGGTGTTTCTGTCTGTACCTAAATGCAAGAAGACATTCTAAAGACTTGAATATAGACATTTGTCTTACCATCAGAGGTAATTAGACATACATTTGCTACAACACTTCTGTTATGTTCCCACACAAAGAGAAAGGATCCTTCTTTTTTCATCATTACTGAAAGACATTTTCAAAGGTATCTTTCACAGAGAGGGACTAAAGCAGTGACTTTCACAATGTGCTCAATTCTTTGGAAACAATTTGAAAATCACAAGTGGCTTCGGAAAAAACTTTTAATAAATTATTTCATCAGAATATGAATAGGAAAAAAGGCTTTGCATTACAAATATTCTTTAAACAGAGAGAGGTTGATGGTCAACCACAAGCAGCACATGAAAGTCTAGACTTTTATTTCATCCATGTTCATCTTATTGCTACCAGTCATTGTCCCTTCCTTTTCACTTCATACATGGCTCAGTATTTTTCCATTTCTTATGAGATGTTTGTCCCTTCTCAAAGACCCTTCATAACAAAAAAAAAAAAGCAATTTCTCTGTTTATCGAGTCTGACCAAAAATCTTTGCAGTCGCATTTCACCATGGGACCACCCTCCCTCACAAACAAACCACAAAACCTCCAGCCGCACACCTGGCTATGTACAGAAGAAGAAAAAACACATGATCTCAATGCCAGGAAGCATGTGTGAATACTTATTTTTTATTTATTAATTTTTAAAATTTTTATTTTAGATTATCTCAATCCAATTAATTTGTCAGGGTCACTGTGATTTCCAGTATTAGACCAGTTATCTGTATATGCCAAGTTTTATTTGCTCTCATGTCTGGCAGGATCTTATATTGAAAAAAGATATTTAGGAGCCACTCAATGAAGGGCAGAGAATTTAGACGCAAGGTAAACAAATAACATGACAACTATGAGAAAGATCAATAACTTTCCCAAATGAAACTCACTTAGTACTTTCAATTCACGTAAATAAATATTAAAAATTACTATTATCCCTGGCATTTAATACTGTGAAAGAACAGACCTTACTTCAGATTGAAGGCAAATGGATTTATTTACTATCTTGAAAAAGAAGGTAGGCACTTCTTGGCTGCAACACAATCTTTAGGAGTCCCAAAGCAGCTCAGAGTGCTGAAGTCACTCAAGCTCCACACCACTGAACCTTGCTGGACCAAGATCAAAGTCTTTGAAACTAAGCAGATATATCTGAAAAAACTAAGAGCCTAAGGCATAAATCCCAGTAATTCAGGAAAAGAACTGACCAAAGCCAACAGCAAGAGGCCTGTGACTAAGACCTTAAACCCAGGCTAAAAGTTAAAAAAGGGTAATTTTGATGTTCTCTTGCATCCCTAAACTGAACTGCTTTTGGAAGTATCTCTTTGCAGTGCGTGGGGAAGGGCTGTATTGTTTGGGGCTTTTACCTATAAAATATTGTGTAAAGTGTAACACTCAACTAGACAGCAACAAAACTGCTCCACAAGGATGCATACACCAAAGCCACAGTTCGCAGGACAACAAAGGCAAAGTGATTTTAGGTCTGCTCTTGTGTACCCAATCAGCAGGTCCAAGAAGTTGCATACTTGTATTGAGTGAAAATAGCAGGATTGTACAGGTGTAAGTGGAGGGCAAATACACAATGAAAAATATCCTTTCAGCACAGCAACATCATCAAAGCTGCAGCACCACCAGATTTAGAGTTCCCAGAGGTATATTTAGGGCTGATAGTCTAGGAAACACATATTGTTACCTGTCAATTGAGAATATTTTATATGAAAATCAGTGAAATATGGAAATTAAATACTAAGATGTCATAGGTACAACATACATTCATTCTCTGAACACAGTACTGGCTGAAGGAAAGGCTTGCACACAGAGGTGAAAGAAGAAAAGAGAACAGAAGGTTCCCAACACAGAAATGATAGTTGGACTTCGACCAGATTCAAGAGTTTTAAAGCTACTGTAATGTTTCTTCCTAGATGTCTTCAAAACATTTGGGAACTTGAAAAATTAATGACCTCCCAGAAGCACTGGTGAACCAAGTTTGCCTTCTCCATACATCTTCAAAAACAATATAGGCTATATTAAAACTGTTTTCTCCTGTAATAAGAACAAACCTGAGAGCAACAGCAGTGGAACATAAAACACTAAGATAACTTAGGGATCATCATTAAAACAGTTTTTGTCATTCTTTATTACCTCTCCAATGACTTTGGAAGAAGACAAAGCTTTCAGAAAGCAAATTGAAAACAATACCAAGGATAAATTAAATTTTGGATTTACTGCTAGGCATAACCATGAAGCATTAACAATGTACAAAATTGCATTTAAAGTTATGAAGAACATGACCAATCTTCAGTGTTTTTTAAAGAAATTAGGCAATAATTTTATTCTAAGTGAATGTTCCAGAGGGTAAACGACTTCTGCAGTGCAATAAACGGTACAGCAAATTGAGGAGTATATTTTAAAAGTAGAAGCAATTTTCTTTCCATAACCTTCACTTGAAAGAACATTATTGCTATTTTATTAAATAGACTAAATGAAAAATAAATTAGAAGGCATTTTACGGGGTTTAAATACACTTAATATCACAGTAAGATATGTGGATTTAAATGGCAACTTTCTAAATTATACCACACTGGAAGCATAGAATATACAGAACAATTTATAGAAATAATCAAGCATCTTGACAGGACAGTTACTATTGTTACCTAAAGGACTCATGAAAGGTATCAAAATCTATTCTATCTCTGTTTATGTAACCTATTATTCAAAACTACGCTTCATATTAAGTCAAGATTTTGGCAAGATTTGGCTCCCCTGCTAAAAAAGACGTGGCAAAACCAAATAAATTCAGAACATACAGCCTGCACAATCTATGTACAGGGGTAAACTGTTAAATAGATTTTTGCATGGCAATCTGATGCATTTCTCAACCAGGACAAAGTACACACTACTGATATGCCAAAAAGTTGCTGAGCAAGGTGATTTTCTTAATACTGGGAGAGACTGAGTTCTCAGAAAAAATGAAAGGAGTTTTTGCTACAAGATGTCCTTGTAGCAAAGTTCAAGTTTTTGTTACAAGATGTTCTACAGCACAAAAATAAGCACAAAATAATTACTGAAATAGGTCTCACATTAAAACAGCACAATATAACAACTTGTAATTTTTTTTTTTTTGGCCAGGATTTAGTGGGGATATCAAAACTAAAGTCTTGTAAAGAACAAGGTATATTTTGTTTACCAAGCTTGTTTCCATTGACCTAGCTAATTTTCATAATGTAGTTAATAACGTTATAAAAAATGGCAAAAAAAATATCAGTCTCTCTACAAAGCCTACTCTAAAAGGAAGTTGGTATCTTATAGAGAAAGAGAAAAAAACAATGTGGAGAGGCAGGGGAAGCACTGCCACTCTACAGTATTGTTTTCCTCATCCTGTGCTGAGGCCCTGAGGATTTCCCAAGCTGTTACAAGCCTGTAAGTGGACTCTGGAACAGCTGTGGAGGTTGATTGCAAAGCCAGGAACCTTCAGGTGAAGAACTGTGTTTGCCTTTAGCATGTGTGAATATGGAGTGCAATGCCATGGTGTTCTACTTTCTCACATAACACTCATTGCATTTCTTTACAAATGTACACTGAAATGTATTCTGCTCCTTTTTTATATTTTGGCAGCTCGAGACTCCCTCTTTGCTTCTGTTTATGAATTTTCTTGGCTGAAAGTTCTCATATGATGTTTTGAGAAGTGGCATAAATGTGAATATTTATTACTCCAGTTACACACAGTAAAAAGCCATATGCAGAACCATGTTCAGAAATGCTCACTGCTGATGAAAAGGCTGTAGCTCTGACTACTCCTAGGATTTTTCCTTGATGGTGCTATCAGTGTTTCGCTGTTTCCCATGAGGATATTCAGTCTACTTTTGGCACAATCCCAACCATGCACAAAGGTGTAGATCTTCACCCTTTTATACAAAATGAACGCTACCCTTTTTGACATACTGGATGGTTTCTCAGTATTTGAGTACCAAAGAAAAACACTCACAGCTATAAAAACAGATATTAAAAATGATAAATTATCCAACAGTGCAAGATGTTCAGCCTAAATTTAAGGGAAAAATGTGGGTTCACTGCTTTTCCTCTTCCTGCATTTTCTCTTCCGTTATTTTAAAATCACTGGCTAATGCACTTTCAAAAGAAGTGCAACACCTGCTGGAAGGCAGAGGAGGACCAGGACAAAGAACTAACCCTGGAATGGTTTTTGTAACCCTTTGCCACCTGGGTGTCATCACTCTGCCACTAGCAACAAAAAGTTGGCACACACAGGCTGAGCTCCAGGACTTGAAGAATCCTTTGCTACAAAGTCAAATAGTGCCTTTGGAGAAAGGGACAAGAGCAGAAAGTGAGAATATTACCAATTCTTTTTGCCCAAAACCTCTTGAGATATTGAAAACAGGATGACTGAATCTGATAGGAATCTTTTTACAGATTTATCCCAGGCCTTTTGAGCTAATTTGAGGCCCAGCTGTTTCTGTGGTACAAAACCAAGTAAAATCTGTATTAATTTTATGACGTTCCCAGAACCCCAGTTCAGAAGAGTGTGCTACCTGTAAGTTTCAAAGCTCAAGCTCACTCTTTAATCTACACTGGGCTAACTGAACTGGTTTCTAATTTTACTGGTAGAGCTTTTATATGAATATACTCCTTGAAAACCAAGAATTGCTTCAAATCTTTCAGAGTTCAGACACGATCTGTGCTTTGCAAATGTATCTTAAACACAGCTTCAAAACTGTCACAATACTTTCCAAGCTATGCATATAATTCATAAGTATGTCAGGAAGAAGATGAATTATCAAGCTTACATTTGTAAAGTACAAGCATAAGGCTTTTCTAAGATATGTGCACTTTTTAATTGCTATTTCCATTTTAAAATTTCAAGGGAGAAATTTAGGACTAAACCAGGCAGGCCTGAATATAAATAATTCCTTGCACATGAATGCAACAAGCTGTCCCCTGTCCTGAAGAATCTCTGTGGTCTGCTGTGCCAAGGGCAGCTTCCCCTATGCTGAGACAGAGTTTTCAGCGTCTCATCCTTGCTGTCCAAATTAATCTGGCATAGTGAGTAAAGGATGCAGTCTGAGAGGGGAAAATCTAAACCAACTTTCTAAGGCAGTTTTGTAATACACAAGTTATTGCTGGCTTGTTTGCTTGGTTTGTTATTTGTGTTCCTTGCTCATCTACACACTCTGCCTCTTCCTCAATAAATCTCTCTTCAGAATTAAATCTTGTCTATGATTCATACCAGCTATTAGCTAAGAAATTATGGCCAAATGGAGTGGCACTTGCAGAAAACTGATATAATTTATTTATTGAAACCAATAAGTAATATTTTGAAACTGTCAAATGATTTTAAATGATGGTCTTATTTTGCTATGCTCAACGTTGTTGTTTCTCTCTTCTCCTCCTTGTTTTTAGTCCCAACTACTGCATTTTTCCTTGAAAAGTACTAAAAAAGGCAGATGGCCCAATCCTAGGCAAAGGCACTTAAACAGCACAGATCAGGACAGCTTTGCTCTGACTGGGGATGTTTGGTACTATCAAGAACGCATTTATTGGCTACCAACATAAAAGAAAAAAAAACAAAGAAAAAATGCTTCCTTCTTCCCTTTCCCCAAAATAAAGGGAAAACAACCCTCCTCAACAGAACCAAGCAAAAAACACCACAACAAAATTAACTACCCCCCAAAAAAAATCTAAGCCCTTCCTCCTTCCAGATCAAAATGGTTACAGAAACCCTAAAACCTGCTGAAGTTAGGTGAATAGCACAGCTAGTTTATTCCTTAAAACACAGATGAACACAGGCAAAGAAATAATTTTTTCACTATTTTATATCAGGTTCTTGAAGCCAAAAATGTGCATGTATTCTAAGTGGCAATAATTGACTATGCCACCACAATGATACTCTCTCCTTTGCTCACTGAATAGAACTGAAAAAATGCCTTCTTGATGAAAATCTTCACCTCAGATGTAGATCCATGAAAATGGCAAAATTAAATATTTAAAGGTTCTCCAGAAACTGGCATATGGTCTATCAGGTATTTATCAAAATAAGTTATGTAGATGCACAAATGCAGTCACAAATATGATTCTGTGCTACAACAGTAGCAAGTTGGCTGAGTTGCATCAGAGGGTAAAGTCTTGATTTCCCTTGGCATGGAAATTGCTAGAAATAAACAGCTAAGTTGCTGCATAGAAAAGTCATTTGCTTTGTCATTCAATAGCTATCTATTTTGAAAACAAAACCCTATTAAAAGATCACTTATACTTCAGCTTGATTGATGATTTGTCACTTTTCCTACCCTTTTACTGAGCAGCAGACCAATAAATAAAGAGTGACTTTGAGTGACAGTAAACCCAGAATTTAAAGTAAATTAGAGGAAAATAATCTGTATAGATAAAAGTCAAAACAAACACCATCGTTTGATTTTTCTTCTCCACTTCTACTGCAAAATTGGGATGTAATTAAATTTTGTAACGACAGCTCTGAACTCAACCATCTGCCTTTTTTCTCCTCCCCCCCTCATTTTTCTTACATTTCCATGCAGACTATGACATTCATGCTCTTGGGAGTGAAGCAAATATTAGATTTACTGAGTGGTGACTCTGTCCAAAGGAACTGTGTCTGAAGATGGGGATCTACAGGTCACAGCACCTGCTTAGAGGAGCCTGACCAGCACTCTGCAATGGTGTAGGTCAAAAAAAGCATTTCTATCTGTATAGATAAGCAAATACTAGGTAGCCTTAGGAGGGTCCAAGTGTCTTTCATTGGCCATTGAGTCAAAGTGCCTTTAGAGCAGTGGGTCCTGCCTGGCTCTTCATACTTGAGCAAAATTGTTGAAGAATGAAGAAGTTTTAAAAGGCAACATCAAATGGGAGCCTAGGAAACCAGGAAAGCATGATATTAAAAGGAGCATCAATCTGTATTGCTGATCTAAAGGAACACGAAGGAGTGACTCGATTACAGTCTTTAAGAAATACATGAAGCAGAAAAATTTGATAATGGAAGAATCACAAATGAATGCCCAAAACCTGAATTAAGATTAATACAGTCCAAAAATAAGGAGGTTATTTTTTAACACTGGAGGCAATGAACCACTGAAGCACCTTATCATGGCTTGACATCAGCTCTGTAGCACTTGAAACATCAATGTTCAGCTTGGTGCTTTCCAAAAAGCACAGATCTTTAGTTAAGGGATAGCTTCTTGAAGAAAGGTCCTTGGCTAGATAGAAATCATGACTTCTTACCAACTCCTAGACTGAAAATAGAGAAATGATTGATGGGTATGGGGGGAAAAACAACTGCAGAGAATTGGTCTTGGTGACAATACAGTCCAGCATGCTGAAACCTCAAAGGAGAACAAATGACAAGATAAATTCAATTTTCCGCAAGTAATATAAAAAAACCTGTAATAGCATCCACTTTCTAATAGTTTTGTTTGAATTTATTTCGAGTTTCAGCGGCATCCCCTGAATTTTTTTTTTTTTTAGAAAAAAAGAATGATAAAGGTAGCTTAATTAAATCCTATGAAGTAAAAAATCTAAATTGACAAAAAAGATCAAAACCAACATGTGTTGTCAAGGCAACATGGGCCAGGAATTGTCTTTAATATCTGTTAGACCTGAGAGTTGACAATATTAGGCATCATTTGTACAGAATACTGATGCATCTCACTGTAATTTTAATCTGTAATGAAAAGCAAAAGCAATGATAAATCTCATGTTTAAGAAATGAGATGTAATTTTTAGTTTGATTTTTACTTATGCCAATCAAGTAATACTCAATATAACCCCTGGATGCTGGTGTCAGATGCAACACAACACTGGTAAGGAAGTGTACTCTAAGGGCCCAATTTAATTTTTAACAGTTTAGGGTTTGATAAATGCTGGAAGTTAAGCAAAAATGAAGTACCCTCCAGCAAAGTCAGTCAGCTAGTTTATTACAGCATTAATAACTCCATCTTTGTCATGTAATTAGAAAGTAAAATGAAGAAAGGTATTTGAAAAACATACCTTTGTGACCAACTCAGCTTCTAAAAGAAAGAAGAACTTGACACAATACAGGAGAAGGGGTATTATTCTAATTTGTTCAAGCACTCAAGTATGCCAGAAATAAATTCAAAGGCACCTAACATACAGAACTACAGACACATCAAATGTAATTCCACAGCCTGGAAGATAAGATTTAAGCTAGACCATTGCAACTGGGGGTTGGGGTCATCAGGGAAAGGAAATAAGGAACGCAAATCGTGTTTAGGGCACAATGTTTGCATCAGAATCCTGGAGCATTCACTCTTTCTTGCTGTGAGACATATCAGCTGTGCTAGACAGCAAATGCTTCCACCCTTACTAATTGTTACTAACTGCTAAAATATCTAACTAGAATTAGCACAAACCTGTAGCTAAGTAGTTGTCAGAGAACTGTTTTTCCTCTCTCCCATCCTTCACTTTACTTTAGAAGATGAGAAAGATTAGTATCAGTTGCTTTGTCAGTCAATCTCCAGCACTACACTGTTCTAGTTGGTTTGGAACATAAGAATAGTCTTGGAGAAATTCCCTGTATTACTAAACAAATTGATCTGTATCCAGATGTTCTTAAAATCCCCCCAACTACACCTGCTTCTTAAGAGACTTCAGTTTAATAGTACCCTACAGGTTTTCTGCTGAAGTTTGTGCTACTTTGTGGCATTATAACAGTTTTCACAGCTGATAGTCAGAGAAACTACTTGGAGTTTCCATACTACTTGATTAGAAAATGAAGGTTCACTGACTCCCCTTCTATCACAAAGCAAATTCAGATCCTACCAAACATCAAGGAAGTCTGCAAGACATCTGCCCCAAGAGATGAGTTGGAAGGGAGGAGGCATTCCTTCAGGATCACTACATATTTCTCCCACACGTTTTACTTCTCACTCACAAAGTCTCCCAATTCAAAAAATAACTAATTTTACAACCCTGTGGTGGATTTTACCATGGCTGGCTAGCAGTGCCCATCCAGGCACTCTCT
>VZSJ01000937.1:506467-590261 GCA_013398405.1 Pheucticus melanocephalus
AACCTGTAGCTAAGTAGTTGTCAGAGAACTGTTTTTCCTCTCTCCCATCCTTCACTTTACTTTAGAAGATGAGAAAGATTAGTATCAGTTGCTTTGTCAGTCAATCTCCAGCACTACACTGTTCTAGTTGGTTTGGAACATAAGAATAGTCTTGGAGAAATTCCCTGTATTACTAAACAAATTGATCTGTATCCAGATGTTCTTAAAATCCCCCCAACTACACCTGCTTCTTAAGAGACTTCAGTTTAATAGTACCCTACAGGTTTTCTGCTGAAGTTTGTGCTACTTTGTGGCATTATAACAGTTTTCACAGCTGATAGTCAGAGAAACTACTTGGAGTTTCCATACTACTTGATTAGAAAATGAAGGTTCACTGACTCCCCTTCTATCACAAAGCAAATTCAGATCCTACCAAACATCAAGGAAGTCTGCAAGACATCTGCCCCAAGAGATGAGTTGGAAGGGAGGAGGCATTCCTTCAGGATCACTACATATTTCTCCCACACGTTTTACTTCTCACTCACAAAGTCTCCCAATTCAAAAAATAACTAATTTTACAACCCTGTGGTGGATTTTACCATGGCTGGCTAGCAGTGCCCATCCAGGCACTCTCTCACACCCCCCTACTCGACAGGACAGGAAGAGAAAGCGTGATGGAAAAGTCTGGGGGCTGAAATAGAGAGAAAGGTGATTTACCAATTACCACCACAGGTAAAGAAGGCATGACTTGGGGAAGATTAGATTTAATTAGCACTAAATTAAATTAGACTAGAACAGTGAAAGACAAAGACAAAACAAACTTACAAGCTGCCTACACCTAATGCATAACCTAGAAGCAAACACCAAAGAAAGCAGAGTCTCTGCATGTCAGACAAAGCCATAAGTCTGTGATTGTTTGGATGTGACACAGACAAGCTCCAAGTGTCCCATCTCAGCTAAATGACAAAATCCAGAAGCTACTTGCATAATCACAGTAGTTTTGGTCTTCAGCTTTTTTAAAATGGTTGCGTATTTCTGCACGGCAAAGAAGAAAGAGGAAAATACAATTTCTCCTCAGAACAAACTGGTGAGGAAACAAAACCTGGGAGACAGGAGTCTCCTGAACAGGCAAAAAATAGGACATGTTCCATCCTGTTGGCTGAGCATTTGGGAACAGTGGCAACCAGCACTGGTGCAGTGAGTGGAAGGTTATGTCCATACAGCCAAAGGCTTGAAGGCTATTTCTACCTGAACAAGTTCTATATACAGGTTTGAGAACAAAAAACCAAAAATACATAAAATGAGGACAAGAGCTTTGCATGTAGAGTACGGTGTGAAAAAAATGTATGGAAAACTAGACTGCATTACAGAACACAACTAAGGTATGACCCCTTAGAGGAGAAAAAACATATGAAAGTCAACTTGAGAGAGATGATTCATTTCTGTGAGGTAAATTGAAGATCTAAAATTGATACATTTCTAATTAAAAGTCCAGAAGAATTAATCAATTATGTTTCTAGCCCGGCCATTAGTTCTTCTCCATGCTTTCCTTATTGGATCTGATTGCCAGTGCTATCCATGTAAGGAGCTTCATTACTCTGTTGTTTTAATAAAGTAGTGTGAAGATTTACTGCCCTTCCCATGCTAGTGAAGAAGATTAAAAGATTAAAATAAACCTGAAGCTGAAACTTAAAATCATGTAAATTTATAAAAGAGCAACATCACGATATATGAAAGAAAATTATTTACACACACTATGCTTTTTATAAAGCCAGGCACCATACAAGAATAGCACTAATAAACTGAGCACAGCTATCTACAGTAGCACCAACATTCCACTTCCACAGCTGTGTTTCATGTGAGACAAAATAAGAAAAAATTAACATAAGACTGTCTGTACAAGACCAAAGATCTGGTTTTTTTATATCCACGTCTTTGGAATAACATCAGTCTGCTCAGCCCATAATTAGTATATCTGTATGTCCTAAGACCTCACTTTTAACTCCAAAATACATCCATGTGGATTTCTAAACTGATGCCTAATTTTTCAGCTTGATGCCAACTTACAGCTGAATTTCTGATTCTTCTTTCTTCGTGTAACCATGAAGTACATTTACAAATTTTTTTGCGCAAGACACGGTAAGTAGAGAGCAGTTGTTTGTACTTCCATCTAACAGTGAGCTTTGCTGTCTTGGAAATTCCTTGCAGAGAAAATGAGATGACAAAAAATATTAGAAATTAAGTATACATTAAAAAATGCCTCTATTTTTTCTCAGATTACATATGCAGTAAATGCAAGCAAAAACAGATCAGTCAACTACATCGAAGCCCACACAGACCTTCAAATCATACAGAAATAGCTGTTGCAGGAAGGTGAGAGGACAAACCAAAGCACTCATCTATTCTCTTCCTAACTACCTGCCACTACTACAACTGCCAGCAAATAATCCCCAGGGACAGTTATGTTGTTGTGTTAAATAAATTCTCTAATTTCTTTTTGCTTCTTTTAGCATTACTAAATTACATTTGAACATGTTTGAACCCTCAAATGTCAGCTCTGAAACCTCACAGTACACATAAAACTGCCAAGAAAAAACTAGAGCCATACAAAACAATAGCTCTGATATGAAGATGAAAGTAAGCAAAACACAGCAGAAGGAAGTGAGAAGAGATTTCTTTCCACTTTTCATCAAGAAAACAGAGGAAAGGCATCTTCTTTAAAAATCCTTCTTTGCTAGTCATGTGTGAATGAATACCTGAGCATTATACAACAAACTCTTCTGCAGTTTAAGAACTATGAGGAAAGAAAATTCATCTATCCAGCTCATCCTCTACTGCCCCCAGCACCAAGCATGAAATATAATTCCTGATCTCTCCTGCAAACAGAATAAGTTGTAATTCATTTATTTTACAGTGTGTAATAATATGTGTAGGATTAAAAGTCCATTATCTCTCAGTCATTTATCCCTCAACTAAAATTTCATTTTTGCACTTGTTTTCATAAAATCTATTTTTCTTACCTGCAACAACCCAAGCATTGCTAATTTGTAGTCCTGCTTTTCTACTTGCTAATATAACAAGTGGCTATAAAAATAGCCAAAACCATGCACAGTACCAAGCCTGAGATTCAGAAGACCATACATCATAATGGTAAATACATTTCCACTTGATGGAGACTTTTTCTTTTGTGTCCAGTGATCTCTCCTTTTCAGTGCAACTCTGATTGTTCTTTTTATTCCTTGGAGTGCTTTAAGTAAAAGCAACTACGGCCAAGTCCAGTTCTAATGAAATGAGGGACAGCTTTGCCACCAACCTTAATATAATCATGAAGCAGTGGTTAGTGAATAAAAGCTGTGTACCTTTTTATCTTCTGCACATTATTCAGGCTTCATAGCATGTCCAACATTTCTGGATTTCTGCTGATTTCCTAATTTATTTCTAGTTTTCTGCAAACCTGCAACGTCTTGCTGTAATGACCACCATCTACTTTACTTTTAACTTGTTTTTTACTGCATAATGCACCTGGTATTGTTTAAGTTACGTTGTAACAGAGCACGTTAGGAAGAACTTTTATTTAAAAAACAGAAGTTTTTCATTGCTTCGTCCTGCTTCTGCACATGGGGTCATGGTGAGGCTTTTGGGGAGAGCAAGGATTTCCTTGAGGCTGAGATGCAAGAAGAACGAAGAGAGGGAAGGAAGAAGGACTGGAAAGGGAAGCTTACAGAAAGGATGCAAGTCTGGAGAGGAGAAATGGCTAGGAGAAGTGAGAGGCAGTTGGGCCTTGGAAGTGATGGATAAAAAAATCTTTCTCTGGAGGGGAACACAAACATTCTTCTCTAGCCACAGAATCACTGGGGAGAAAAATAAACTTGAAGGAAAGGCTGTGGTTGTACCAGAGAAGGAATGGAAATAGTACAAGTGGAGAAAAGTCGGGCATAGTAAAATCTGCAAACTTTTGTTATCAGTTTCCGTTTACATGAACCCTATTTAGAGGGGTTTCTTTCTGCTTCAAAATATTAATTGCTGTAATTTATACTCAAAAGTAGTCTGGCTTTTGGATTTAAAGGGTTTTTTGTCTTTTGGGAGAATTTGCTAAAGAGAAGAGTTTAGGCACATCCACACAGAAGATAGAGATGACTCAGTCTCATCACACCTACAGAATGGCAAATATTTGTAAGACTTTTCTATTACAAAATATGAACCCATGAGCTCTCATTTGAAGACTGAGAAGCTTTATTTCCCACGTAAAAACTTGCACTGCTGCTTGCACCCTGTCTTCCATGAATACCAGAGCTCTGCCAGGAGGCTTCCTAAAGTCACAACTCTTGCATGCAGGAATTGCAGTCACGCTTGTAAAATTTATTATGTATGCTCACTGGAGAGCTACTTCTGTAAAAAGGCGTTTGTGTACAGTAAGTTTTAATTTCTAGGACACTTACCCTATTCTCCTCAGTTCTAGTCTCCTTGATGACTTATTGTTATTATGTAGAACTCCCTGGATCTTTCCTGCAGGCAGTGCTTGATCTCTCCCATAATTTCAGCAGTAGTAGCAGCTTATTTTGCATAATTAAAAAACCGTTCTAGTTTATCAAGCATTTGGATGAAATTTGTGTTTATAGAGAGGTGTTCTCTAGAAATTTATTTGTGCTTCAAGAAAATAACTCTGAAATATTTGGTAAATATTCCTCACTATTTGGTGAATATACAGGTCCACAACGTACATCAAATAGTTCTTTGATAAGTACAGTTTATTTTTTTTTTCCGCTAAATAATGAAAGGGCTTTTCAATAAAAGGAGAAGACATGTAAAAACACATGTAGAACTACTTTAGATGTGATGTATTTTAGAATTTCTCCAAAAGACTAATTGGTACATCATTTAGATGCTGGCTACATCCATCCATCCATCCATCTTCCAGCCAGACCCATGGCAGTTTTTGAAGGAAGCTTTGGCCTTTTACCTCTGCCTGCCTTCTAAAAGGGAAATTCAAATTATGCTATGGAGTTCCCAGTCCAGACAGCCACTTCACATCTAATCCCCTTTCAGTCAACCTGCTAAGCAGCTGAAAATACCTGCTGGAAAAGGAAAAAAAATCCAAGCACCAGGCTGTGAAAAGACTAAGTAGGGAAGACATCTCTGTAGTAGTGATTGGTCACTATAGTGATATACCTGTAAGAGAATCTGAGGAAAACCATTACAAGGGACAGATTTCTGAAGGCTCTGGACTGAGATGTTGAGAGAGGACTGCTCCCCTACAGTTTCTGCCAACTAAATACTCCCCAGCAGGTAACATCACTTCCATGCACAGCTTTTACAGAAGGAACTGATGAAACCTCTGATAACTCAAATATTAATCTAATCAAAAATTCCATTAACAAAGGATGTTAGAGTGGTGGTGTATTACAGATTAATCAGAACTCATTACAGTTCTCTCTTGTGGCGCTAATGATTCATTGGTCTTTCAGCAGAAAACTAAGGGATATCTCTAGTAGCTAACAGGAGTTGCCTAAGAAAAAAATTTATTAGCTCTTGCTCATTCTGTAAAATGCTGGCAAAAATTATTCCACCTTACAAAGGAAATACCATCCTGAAAAACACGCATGTTTATAGCGCCTATGAGAGTGGCTACATGCATACAGAAAATCAGGTATTTTAGTCACTGGCCTCTCTCAAAAGTTAAGAGCTCATTCAATACCCCCAGTAATCTCACAAAAAACATAATCATACCACAAGTCAGCAGGAAGAAAGGAGGCAGTAGAAAAATATATATGCAAGTTCATTTTTCCCTGTGTTTAGTTCAATAGTGGAGGGAAGAAATACTGAGCGTATGTTTTGCATATGGGGAGAGATGTTACTTTTTTTCTGAGGAAATGCATATTTAATTGCAGTGCCATGCTTTTAATAGTTGGAGGCATTTAACCTGAGTTGCAACCCACACAATTTTCTGCCATCTAATTTACAGTCCTTCAAGGCACAAGTTCTTTGCACAAGAATAGGCAAGTGATGCCCTGCAGGATGTCATGATTTTGTCATTGTTTTTCACTTTTCTGCTTCACAAAGTGTCAGCTATGCAATAAAACTGTATAGATATTTTGTGGCTGATTATACAGCCTGTGGTACGTACAGGTACTGCTCCAGAGTAGTGGTGGCAGTGACATGAATAAAGGTAATTTGATCTTCCCTGAAATGCATTACAGCAAAAATAGGATAATAACATGAATCAACATTATATTCCATTTTCAACAACAAGAACATAGAAAATTGTATTTGTCAACTTTCCTGTTTTCTTTTCTATCCACAAATATTTACACTTTGAAATGTTACCTTCTGGTACATAGAAAAATAGTAAATAGTGTATCAGACAAGAAAATGCACATTCTGTAGGCTTTACTGAAGCATGGTACAAAACATAGGCAAGCGCCTAAATTACCGATGTACAGGAGACATGACAGGATAACTGTTCTTATCTTCCATGGACATACATCTACCAGTTGCATGGAACAAGATAGAAACTACAGTTTTATAGGGCATGGTCTGCAGCTCTCACATCCAAGTTGAGGCAGTGCTGAAAATGTCACTGAATGAGAAAAAGCCAGATTTTCCATTCAGGTGACATGCAACACACAGCACGTCCTGTCACCTGCAATTCTTTCTTGCTCTTCTAGACACAATTCTTATTGTGACATCAATTAACGTAGATGTTGAGGAGTGAGGGAATTTATAGAGTCTAAGGAGGTCTAGCAGCAGAACAGACTAGGGTGGTCAGCTATGTCTTGGCCAACCCTGAGCTCTCCAAACTTTTAAACCATTTCACTGTACTCCAACTTTTCTGCGAATAAGATAAGAAAACAACACGGGATATCCTAAGTAAACTGAGTTTGACCTTAAGCAAAGAAGCAGCTGAAAATAACCTACATCAACCTTACGTTTAAGAGACAGAACCATACGCAATTAATTTTAATTAGGTTATTCCATTAGCACTGATTTCCTTTGACACTGCAGAGCAGGACCTCCTCTGTGCTATGGGTTAGCAGCAGGGCTGAGCTGCCTTCATAACAAACCACCTCACTTAAACTTCATTACATTGTTGCACTAATGGACTGGAAAGGATAAAGAGAGCATCTCACACATCTTTTGCCAGTACCTCTGCCCTCAGAGAGGTTCTGCTAGTTCACAAGCTCATGTGTGCACTAAAAAAGATGCTGTTGTCTCCTACAATAACTTCTGCATAAACTTCCATCTTCTGCATAACTTATTTCTATCATAATATGGCATAATATGGCAAACAGGATGAACAAATCAAAAGGTCATTTTTCGTTCTTGCCTTTCAGCTGTTCTATTCTAACCCACAAAAGGCAATTCCTATTCCCCTGCTATCCCATGTTCCTCTACTTCCCAACTCAAACCTCTTCTCACCCTTGTCTGCATTTAGTATTTTTAAAAATTATGAAGATACAATTTAAAAGAATACAAACATACTCCCCTTCTATGGACATGATGCCACACATTCCCAGAGCAGGAAACAGTGGCCTTCACATTGTGCCTTTCAGGCAAATGAAACGTTCATTTGCAAGAGAAAAAGCACATTCCTACCTCAAATTTCTATATCCAATTTACTGAGAAGACAGCCAAGAGGTATTTAGAGAACAGACATTTCCCTCCTTTTTCTTTCAAATATATTTACCCAGAGCAGGGACAGCTAATCCAGACACTAAAAGGGTCCATAGATTTAATAAGATCTCATGGATGAAGACAGCATTTCCTGAAGCCTAGTAACCAATGTCACATTTTATAGCTCAATCTAAGGGTAGCTCAAATCTATCATGAGACATTGCTTGAGACCACTGTGGACCTTCAGAGGCAAATTTCATTTGCTCATTTGAATACTAGGCTTTAAACAGCAATAAATGCAATTTTGAATATAATGCCTTCTTTAAAACACCATCCAACAGGTAAATCATAGGCAGAACTGTAATATTAAAACTCTAGAGACTCTTTAAAGCCATTTCTCCTAAGAAATGAGCCAAAACCTCTTGAATTATCAGAGGTGTCAAATCTGCTTTCAGTAGGAACTCTCCACAGATCATTTCATTAAATCATTTGATCACTGGCTATTAAATAAAAAAGGAACTAATTTTGCAGGGGAGCAGAGTGGGAAAAATAGCTATAATTAAGCATAGCAATTTAAAGTTGCACTCTTCACACACCATTACTGTCATTAGAAACCTACTAATATGCTAGCAAAGTCACACGCCAGAACTGGTGAATAAGGAAAAGAGGATACAGAGTTTGTCTGAAGAAGTTCAGCAAAGTTCATTTATGCCCACAACTATCTGAATTACTTGCTTAGCTTCATATGTGGGAATACTGAAAATAAAAATGTTTATATATTTGTACCAGTGCCCACCTCTCTGTATTTCTCCATCACTATTTAGTCTGGGATTACTGAATAAAGTGCAAAAAGAACTTAAGAATTTCGATTCATCTTCTGCTTGGGAAAAGTTGTGTTCTATCCTTCTTTCACAGAACTTGATCTAATTTCAAATAATTGCTATTATTTGTACATATATTAACAAATTGAAATGGAATTCATACATTTGCAGCATGACCTTGTTTTCCATTATACAGCTCTAGGTCTCAGAGGGCAGTGGCAAAGCACCATTATGCCTCCTACATTTTCAGTAATAACTCCAGAGAGATGAGGGAGAAGAAAAGGAGAATTCAGCTGCGTGCAAAAATGGAAAAGAAAGGTGACTGTCATGCAGAGAAAAGATTACAAATTTGGTAAAACGAATAATCTACAATTACACAAAAATGCATTCAAATTAGGTTTTCCTTAAGTGAGTCTTAAAAATCATACAGAAACCACATTTTTAAAGTCTTAAACAAGAGTCTTTTGCCAGACTGGACAAGGCTAATGGTTCAAACCAATAATACAGTGACTGAGGCTTTAAGGAGCTCCACTAGGAAGCATCTCCCCAGTGGTTTTGGACAATTTTTTTTTTCCTAGTCTTTATTATGCCCCCTGAAAGTTAGGGGTTTTTTTGTTTTTCCTTTGTGGAACTGCAGGTATTACTGAATATAAAAGTCCCTGTATTACAGGCTGGTTATGTTTTCCCTGTGTCCATTACTGCAAAGCACAAGAGAACAAGGAAGATTCTACTAAATGGATGATGACAATTTCTGTCTTCACCAAACCTTTAATAGATAATTGAAAATAAAGCACAAGCTCTGTAACACATCCCATTGCACACCACCATACTGTTATAGCAAAAGCCTTCACACATGTTGAAGGTATTAATTTTTTTCAAGTATAAAGACTTAAAAGTACAAGGTAGTTTTAAGAATCATCTGTGCTGTAGATATTCCCTATGCACATGCAAGGAAAACCTCTTAACTTCCTATCCCTAGAAGCGGGAAACCAATACTGACTAAATATACAATTCCCTATGTCAGAAATATTTCATAGGACTGCAGTCACATGGAGAGCTTACTAACTCTCAGCATAATATGGAGATTTTCTGAAATTATTTTTTTTAAAGCTAAGAGCTACTAAAAATGTCTTTTCTATAAGCTTAGACTTCCCAGGCAGCAGGAAGGCCTCTGCTGAGCACCCTAACCAGGGAGTGCTGAAGTTGTTATTCCTGAAACTACTCTGAGCAGAATTTTCCACAAGAGAGCTGACACATCAAGCTGCTGTTTATGAAAACAGTCACCAAAGCCCAGTCTCCTGGCCTCCTAGTCCCAGCTGTGTTTCCACTGAGCAGGAGACTTGCTTCTTTTTGGCTGGGTCTGTTTTCTCCTAAATTGGTGAACTCAAGTGGCTTGCCAAGCGAGTAAGCGATCAGTGGAGATCATTCAGGGGGAGATGAAGCAGGCCAGGTTAGGACAGAGGGGATGAGGAAGATGAAACCTTTCTTGCACATTAAACATAATTGCAGTCCCAGTACATCCAGGCCTGACTGAGACAACTGAAAATCACTTCCTCAGCTAGTAAGCACCACCTCAAATACACTTGAGGAATGAAGACTGCAAGACTTACCTGGCAGTTTCTGCATTTATCTAGACTTGCACAAAGCAACTGCCACCAAGTTTAAAAGTATTTTACATCCCTTCTTCACAATTTTAGTAACTGTACAAGCATGTAACACACTGTACTGGTCCATTCTGGAAAAGAATATTAAATATAACTTTTTAACAAATCAACTGCTAGATTTTATGACAAAGCTGCAAAGCTTGAATTCTAGAAATGTGGAACTTAGAAATTCTGACCTAGGTGACTGCTGATAATCAAGCTATCATTTATTCCTTCTTAGATACTGCAAGAGGAGAAAAAAACACAACAATGTATTTAAGCATTGTGCTCAGCTCAAAACAGTTTAAAATTCTTACCTGCAGGTCAATAACCAATCACCATGATTAAAGAACCCATGTTGAGTCCTGGCAAAACTTTTTCTGTGAGGAGTTTACTCATCTGCTTAAGGTCAATGATGCAACTTCCATCAGCAACAGGCCTGGGAAGATGCCATTAGAGCTTCAAATTGCAACACAGATTCAATTTCACAGCTGCTAGCCAAAGGCATAGGACTGTAATCTTATTTTTGCAGCTTTTTAACATTTTTCACGTTTTAAAAACTTGCTGGTCTGTGCCACCATCACACCTCTGCAAGACAGTGCACACCTGGATAGTCAGGTGAATCACTTCCCTTTGTCCTTGTCTGCTTGACATCCATCAGAGAAAAAGAGGACACAGGTCCATAATGCCCTGGCCTTATTCAGTTATTGCTCACTTTTAGTTCATAGTTTCTATTTAGTTTGTTGAGACAGACAGATGATAAGCCAAAGAGTTAGACATTTCAGTGCCTCCCACCATGGTATCTAATCGTAGATCTAATAGTGTTTGGGGCAGAAAAATGAAATTAAGGTTGTGATGTGAGAAGGATGAGATTGACACTTCCTGACCTCTGTTCCTTTAAGCTGAAGAGTGACGTGTCCTCTAAATTTCAAGCCAAGGAACATAAAAGGAAATAATATGTCCTGCCACCTCAGCCTAATCATGCATAGTTAGGTGTTCCTAGCCATCAGCACTTTAGCATACTTGACTAGTGATGTATGAAGTAGGCCACCCCTGGAAATTGGTTTTCTTGCCCTGTGTCCAGGACCAGTGTGACCACAGGCCATAAATACTTAGGCTGTTCAATATCCTCTTACTTGTATTTTTTTAGAATGATTTATTCACGTAACCAGGTTAAAACTGCAGCAGTAATTCAGACTGGGGATTGAAAAGCTGTCTGGCTTCAAGGCACTTGGGAGTTATTACCCATTTAGACTACAGGCAGAACAAGCCCTGTAGCCTGATTTGCTGACATTTGTCCAAAAAGGTTTCAGCACTGCTGTGTTAATCGACTGGCCTTGATCTGGGAAGGGGACAGAGCGCAGATTTACTCCCCTATTTCACCGTAATCTCAATTCCTACTGCCATGCTCTTTTGGACTACTTCAAATCTGTCACCAGAAATAATTATTGATACTGAAATGAAATGCTCCTGTTCATTCTGTTACCCAAAATGCTCCAAGAATTGTGGTTCACAGAAATAAGCCATGAACTACAAAGTACGGTAAAATAAAGTTTCTAAAATAACAATCCTGTTTTCAGACTGCTAGCTATTGGCCACAAGCTGACCACAGGAAAAACAAAAGACACTGCAATAAAAGGAAGATGCTTGCTTCAAGCTTTGCTAAAGACAGCCCATCCTCATTTTCAGGCACATCACATCTAGAATGCAATTGCTCTGAAATTTTTATAATTTTCAGACTATATTCCAAAAAGTGACTTGCCAGTCTTCTTGACAAAATCCTGTCACCACACAGACAAATTTGAAAGCAGAATTACTCATAAAACTCATGGCAACACATTAGTATGATACCCCCCCCACTTCACCTACTAGACTGAGATCTCTCCATGAGGCCAACTAAGAAAGGAATAAAAAAATATATCTTCTTTTCTAAACAGAAACACAATTTTGAATTCTCACACCTGGAAAGTAATACTATTAGCTGTGCTGGGACAAGTAACAGGAATTGCATATTTTAGGGAGCTGGAACATCAAAGGACATTCAGATTTACTATCCAGCATTAGCTGCCTTCATTGCTGCTTTAAAATTGGATAAACAAAAGCCTATCCCTTTTCTGCCAGTGATAACACAGCAGCAACCCAGATGTAGTCAAATTTTATGAATATGGGCCAACCAGCTTTGTCCATAGTTCTTGTTCTCAGCTCAACATGGGTCTCATATGTGATAAAAAACTTTCCTCAGCAGCTTGTTAATGCAAGTGTGAAAAAAAATTACAAAAACAGTCAAAGAGGTTAATTTATCTGGGAGCAAAAGCTAGCCTGACACACAAAAGTATGATGAGAGACCCTTTACACCCATTTCTCTCAATGCTGGGATGGGCACGTGGACAAGCACTTTGTATCATTTCTCCTTGTGTCACCACTTCCATACTGCTGACAGATGCAATCAGCATTTGCCCAAAGAGCAGATCATTTTTCAACACCACAGTCCAAACACAAGATGTGCAAAACTGGAAAGAATGGGGGCATAATCCACTTTATTTTGTATTAATATTACTCATACATCAGTTTACTTCCCTGATACAGAGCTGACTAAGTGTACAAATTGCAACAGAGGAGGGGAAAGATGATTCCATCAGAAAAGGATTTCTGAAATATCCTGTTTAACAGACAGGAAATAGGATATTTCTGCCAATTTCTAAATCTGGTGACTGACACCTCCTTCATGTTAGCACAACTTAGAGAAAGGCACCTCGGAGTATTATTTCCTCCTCCTTGTACCTTGCTTAATTTACTTAGCACCATATCTTGAACCATAATTGCAGGGCTTATCCACAAGTATCCTAGCAGTACCCTCTGCTTGAAGTGCAGGTCAGTAGGTTTTTCTCCCTTCATTCTGAATGCAGCTGATCAAAAAAGCTATTTTAAGTCTCTTAAATCAGATATTGATCAAAGGTCTTTAATGCTGGCATGTAGGAACTAAGAAGGTGAACCTCTGAGGTCTGCCCACAATGGAACAGTTAGCTTTAAAATAACAGACTCAAATAGCAGTGATGGGACAGAGCTTAGTGAGCAATATTAACGAGTACCAGGCAGTTCTCAGTTTTCGTGATGTTCATCCTCAAAACTTTCAGTATCAGTATGCTCTTTGCATACTGATAGTAACAGACTTCCACTTGGTGTAAAGAAGGGGAAAAACAAATGCAACAATTCCTGTCAGCTGAAGGATGCAAGGTACAGAGGGACAGGACAATAAAGCATGTTATGGTGCCAAGGCAGCAGGAGAAAACCCTGCACTCTGGGAAGGGCATGCAGGAGCGCACAGAAATGTAATCTGGGCAAAGCACTAAGAGAAGCCCTGAGTGGGACCAGAGCTCATGAAGTTCTGTCCAAAAACCTGGGAAAACTTCTCAATACCTACAAATGCAAAAATTCCAGCTTGAGGTTGACTGCCTTCTCATGCCAGAGGCACCAAATACAAACATCATTACCAAATCTCCTGCAAACAGACAGGCTTTTGTGCTAGACCTAATAGGGCTTCAGCTCATATTGTAAGGAACACTTGGGCTGAGCAGTGTTAAAGAAGCAAGAAAGTCTGTGTTTGTGGACAAAACCAGAATATTAAACACTGCATTAAAACACAAACATCTCCAATTATTTACAAAGTGTTTTCAATCAGTGGAATCTAGAATCAATTTTTAAAAGGAAACAAAACAAAAAAATACAACTACCTACCCCATTACCAAACTCACCAACCGGAAAAGGAGGTTTGAAGTGCTTCCCACATAGAAGATTGTGATTGTCAGGTTTGCTTTTGCAGGAAAAGCAAAAGTATTGTAGAATCTTCAAGTGTTCAGCATGAAAATGTCTAAAGAATCCTGAACTAGCATTGATCATTTCTTTCAGCAGCCAAATTCAAAATTTCTTAGTTCCTCTCTACCTTCAAGCTGTACCTTTCATCCTTCATAAGTATATGCATGTGCACAGAGAGTATCCTGCATGTTCGAACCAGAATGGTCCTTATACAAACAGCATATGCATTATAAGCAAAGGTATTTTGCTGTCTGGCGCTGTGAGGAAAAAGCAGCTAGAAATTTACCCTTTGGTAAGAGATTCACTTTGCATAGAGCTGCAGGAGCTGGGACCTTAGAAAAATAAATGGTCAGTACCGATTGTCCTCTGATCTGAAAATCTGCAGCTAAGATTTCCATCCATTGTATACTTGACAGGGATATAAATGTGCTTTATTTACATATATATGTACAGGACATATATCTGTTAAGACTAAGAAACTTCACAGAAAATTGCATTTCAAGTTGCCCCCAGAGTTCAGAGGGCTTTTCAGTTCTGTAAGTCTGGTCATGTTCAATAGCACCTTCCAAGGGCACAGATTCATAAATAGGGCAGATGGTCATTTCAACACTACAGATCTGGTCACATTCAATAAGAGCTTGTGTGATCAGAGATCCACAAATAGTGAGATTAACCAATCCAACCTTATAGATCCAGTCACGTTTAGCAAGAGCCCTGGGGATCACAGATGGACTAATAGTGCAATTTATTGAAGCAACAGAAAAAGAGTGTTGGAACTGCCATTGCTAAATGCACCAGCTGTGATAGAGCTCTAACAATAACAATAATATTGTGTTAACCCAGGTAATAGCAGTAATCTGTGAAGAAGCTTAAAAAGAAGGTGTCCATGTTTGAGAGGAGGAAGAGAACAGTAGCCTGTCGACTGTTTCCGAGGTATTTAGGGTCTTCCTCCTAATGAGCTAAAATGTCTACCCTTTTTATACACAGCCCAACCTTATCCCTCTCCTCCTATGTAATGTATATCAAGATCTAAGCAGAGTTGAGCCATATATCTGATACCACATGCTTCATTAAGCTTATTGGCACATACAGGGTGTACTTCTAATATAAGTGACACTGAAGCAAGCAAAAGCTACTTTTTTGGCCACAGCTGCCTTCAAAGTTCCAGTCATATGACTTTGTTTTGCTCTCTGCTGTTCATCAAAGCCAAAGCAAGACAGTCTCATCTCCACAGGTCCTCATCCTTCAGCCAACTCACCTTCTCTTGAGATCAGCTGTGCAGATCTCCATCTGCAAAGATAACGCAGAGGGTACACAGGGCAGACCACACACAGGAAACCTCCGATCCTACCTGTCACTTTGGTCCTCATCCCACAGCTACTACAGCAGCCTCTAACTGCTTCTTAAATCTTTCTAGTGGCAAACATATTCAAATAATATCCTACTACATAGGATAGATAAATAAGTCACTTAACTAGTTTATTAGATAGCAAAAGGTCTTTGTTGCTTTAGATTAGTTTGCTCTGCAACCAGCAAAGTCCATGTGCAGACTGGGAAACAGCACAGGTAATGACAATCAATAAGATACAGAGCAGACAAAGACAGTGCTTTTACCTTGCTGGCTTTCACACCAGATTGGGTTTTTCCCTTTTAAAAAAACTGAGGTTTCTTTAAAAGAGAAAGAAGGAAGCAAAATTACCATTTAACTGGATTTAATGAGCCTTTGCTTCTCCCATTCAGTAATTTGCTTCACTGTGATAACTTAGTTAGCAATACATCTGACAGTCTACACAATATTTGCGCTGTCCTAAATGACTTTTTTAACACCATATCTTTCTTATTCTCCCAGCCATAACAACATGGTTAATAGAAATTATAACAGAAGCAATATGGACATCACAGGAAAAAAAAAAGAAATAGAAGTTCTCCATTTTTTTATATGGTACATATAAAAATGTACCATATTTGATTTGTCAGTATATTACATCAAAAATATTATTTTCAACATAGAGTATGTATAATTTAGGCAAACCTGTCTCATAAGAAGCTATGCCATTGATTTTCAAAGGCCTAACTCTCATTCCAATATGCTCATAGAATATTAACAGAAATTAGGAACCTTAATGAATTACTGGACTGAGACTTGATCATTAAGTTACCTATTGGAGATACCTATTTGTTATAGTACAACAGATATATTTTACATTGCAACAGAAGTATTTAAATCATGATACAGATTTTACTTTTCTTAGTGTGGCTGAAAACTGTTAAGGATTTTCCTGTTTGAAATAGTAAATTATTTTTTTTCCTTTATCATTATTTCTTAAAGAAAACAGGCAAGAAAAAAATAATAATGGCACACAAAGATAACACAAAAATTCTTAACATTTTAAAGCACCTTCTTGGAAAGGTCACATTTTGCATTACTCCCAAAGGGGAGAGGTTAGTTTTAATTGAGATTAATATTACTTCAGTAATTCCAGGAATAAATTACATGGCCTTGGTTCAAAACTAAGAGAAATTCACTGACTAATATACTCCATGCAACACAGATATACTCTGAAAAGAGAGACTCTTTTATCTCAGGCCTCTCATATCTATGCTACAGGGTTTTGTCTACCTCTGCCAAAGAGTGTTCATTCCTATTGTCATTTTTATATATCAATTCTATTTTGCTTTTGCCTGACTGCACTCAAAATTTTTATTGAATGTATTACCAAAGGTAAACTGAATATACTGAATTATTTTGACTTAGCCTTTGGGCTCAGAGTGCTCATGCTGTCTCTCATGTCCCATCAGTGTTCATAACAATATCATTGTTTTCCTTTTGGAAGTCACAGACAGAAATGACTTCAGATAAAAATTAAATCCTACTTGGCAGATATAGCAGATGTTTTTCCACTGGATGTGCTTCTCATCTTTGATAGAAGCACCTTGGCTGAACAGAGGATGATTTTCTCCCAATTATCACCTGTATACCATCCTTCACAAATTGTGCCAACTGGATCAAAAATAATGTTCCTTTTATCTAATAACATTCTACATGCAGCTTCAGCAAATAATTGAACTTTGAAAGGTTTCAGAGGGTCATTGATTTATTTTTAATCTGACCTGCTCCAGCAATCTCATAGAAATAATTCTAATGTTCCCTTGTTTTATTATGTGGAGATAACAAATAGGTAATCCAGTCAGTGCATGGTCACAGACATACACATGGCATCTAAAAGATTTTTGGTTTGAATTTGGGTTATGCAGCACAACCATACAACTCTGAATTTCCAAACTTGCACACTGCTCAAATGAGAACCATCTCTTATCCTGGAATAAGGCCATCTCTAGCTGGGATGCAGACAATGCTGCTATTTATTGTATGCTTAGTTAGAATTTTGAAAGTGAATTATTTCCACAATGGTATGAAAGGTTCACATGAAATGATGGTAAACTACTATTTTTACATCCAAAAATATTTTGATAAACTGATGAAAAGGACCATGGGGCAAGAGCAACTGTATACCCTTCTTCCAAGAAAGGAACACTGTGTGATCAAATTAGAAACCAACATGTAAAATAACAGTGAATTTTCTCCTAAGTTTAACTTGTAGTTAGTCCAGATTCAAACACACATGCTAAGAATGGTAATTTGTCTAAAGTCTACTGACAGATTAATTCACCATGCAACTCAAGAGGAAAATAAGCTTCTGACTATTAACCTCACCATATTCAGCAATTACCAATAGTTTGTAAAACCTGAGAAACTATTTCTGCTGACACTATTTTACTTTCTCTATCTTAAGAAAATCACACTTTAGTGACTTGGCCAAGGTCACAGAAGGAAGAGAGGCAGACTACTTCCTCCCTGTTTTGCCTCCATCTGAAGTTAAATGGGCAAAGTAAAACAGGAAATAGTCCATAACAAACACTGGCTGAGTGTGTAATTTGTACTCACAAACCATTAAACTACAAGAAAACACTACAACAATAATGTTACAGCCAAATTTTGAAATGCACTGCACACCACGCTGTGGTTTTCTGAATCTGAGGGAAACATGTTTCTTACTAAGGAAGTTCTCATAACAATGAGGTTGGATATGGAACTTATCAAATAAATGGGGAAAAAAGGAAACAAACACTGGTAACATCTTTTCACATAAATCAAGATACCATAAACAAAATTTGTGTGTCACTCTGGGGGAAAACAAATCAAGTAAAATGATTTGTTGAAATGAAAACCTCCTCTATTTTCCCAAACCAAAGCACAGTGCCCAGCCTCTCCATATCAGAAGAGCAATACAAGAACAATTCTTTCTCTGCATGCTTCACTGGCTACTCCCATGGTGTTGGAAGATTTCTAACACAGATTCGCCTCTCAACTATTTCTGGGATACATCACTCCATATTGCAAATGGTGTTTCCCTAGAAGGAATCAGCAGGTTTTGTATGAAATCAGATACTTGCCTCTAACTGTAGAGAGTGACAGAAAGCCAGGCTTTACAACCCTTGGGTGTGCAACTTTGCAAAGGCACTCAACTGACAGAGTACCCATTACCCAGTGATGGAAAGAAGCTCACTAGAAACACAGGTGCTTTTCTGCTACCTCACTGTTGAATCTGGCACAAGCCTCAACAATATTGAAATTGCCAGTGCCAAAACCTACGAAAATGAAATTAAGTCTAAATCCCTGTACTAAACAGGTGTGACGTTCTGTGCATCCTGATACATGGGGAAAAAAAAACCTCTTTTTACCATAAAAACATGCAAGCAATAAATCTACATAAAACAATAAAAGCAGCTTTTTAACCATTTTGAAGTGCCATAATTTTGCTTGTATACTAGTTTGATGAGCAGAAGTTGGGTTTCTCGGTATAGTCAAAGCTGCACCATTAACATAGAAATGTATGACATCTATAAAAGTTAATAGGCACAACGCTAAAAGCTGCCAAGTATAAGAGCACAATAAAAATAAAAGCTTTTCCCTTCAGAATCCCTGTAACTGTGAAATCCATATCCATCAGAGCACTGTGCCCTACGTTATTTCACTCCAAATATAACACTGCTAGAATGTTATTTAGCAGTGCTGTGAGTGCTCATTACGTTTTAGAAACACAGCCACTCTTCAATAGACAAACTAACAAAAAAATTTTTTAAAAAATATAAAATAGATATTTCACAAAAGGATTTCAAGTCACACACCAAACTGGGAGTGATTAAGTTTTCCCACTCTACTCTAAGTACTGCTATAAGCCTGGTTAAACGAAGTCTGGCAGCATGCATTATCTGTATTCATGCTTCCAGACTGATGACAACAGCAAATAAAGGAGAAATCCAGTAGGTCCATTAACAAAGGTTTTCTTATTGCCAAAATTGTGGAATTGCTAAATTGTGGAATGGTTCATGTCTGTAGTCTGTCAGCTCCTCCAGCAAGATTTGGTGCCTCTGAAGGTTTAAATTGCTCTCCAATTGACCCACTCATCTGTATGTAAACATGAATTATCTCACTGGAATATACAGAAGATCAATAACAATAGAAATTGGACTTTATACATGCTTATCTCATCCCACAATTAAGCCTCAATTGTTCTATAAGCCTGTAACAGTGCTTGATGCTGTCTCTGACAAGAAATATATAACATAAGCCTAAGCCTGTTTTCTTTAATTAAGAAATCCCTGCAGTCCAAAATGGATGGTGGCAGACTTATAAAATCACCACAACAACTTATCAGTGCAGATGCAAAGGCTCATCATTTCCATTTATAATGTTTATGAGAGAAAAAGGATGATTGCCTTAAAAAAACAGACAATGAGAAGAAGCACATGCACATTGACAAACAAGTCAAGGTGGGATGAGTAGAACTGTATGATCATTTTAATAATAACACTTTTGTGGCATTTCCCAAAATGCTATTAGTGGAGCAGGACAGTAGTGGATGAAACATGAGAATTGACCATAAGTCAGGGAAAAATGTTTTTCGATTTCACATCCCTGTTACTAACCCAGAAGTATCATTCTCCTGGAACCATTAACAAATTCCCCTTGGATTATTATATTGCAAGGAAAAAAGAAAGAACACTGTTTTTGTGCATCAGTAAAGCCCACGTGATCTACTTTTCTCTGAATAGCTTGTCTTATCAAATGGGAGATCAAACACAACCTAAACCTCATACGGTAAAAAACCAAACAAGAAGAAAAAAAAAACAAACAGCAAAAAGCCCCCTCCAAACTGTTCTGAGATTTGGTTTTTTAAGTCCATATCCATCCACCTGTAGATGAAATTAAAGATACTATTCGATAATATACAATGATTCTTTAGAGACTTAAGGAGGCAAAATTCTTGCTCTAACTAATCACAAATGGTGTTGGACAAGATGATCTCAGGTTATCCTTTCAACTTAATTGGCTTTTGCTCTTTAATTCCAGAGTGAGAGATAGGAAGAGAGAAATGGAGAATGTAGAGAGTGGTCAAATAGAATTCACTGAGTCAACAAATAAAAGCCCAAAGCAGGCAATAAAAAGCAGAGTTTGGAGGAAAAAAACATGGAGCCATACAGCAGCTCATGGGGACTTGACACTGAAAGTTTTGCTCAAGAATCTCAAAGAGAAGCTTGGGAAGCAAGTATAGGAAGCCATGTGCAGCAAATACAGGTGTTTCCTAGCAATTCTCCAGTGTACACATCTGCTCCTGAATGGCTGCAGAGCCGAGATATTATCTCTACAATGCTTTCTTTGGAAGGAGTTCTTGATGGAGCAACACATTGGTTTGATGGAGAAAAAAGTTTATCTCCTTTCCCAGCCATGCCAATTTCAGCAGCATGACATGAACTTATGTCAGGACATTGGACACTTACACCTTAGTGGGGGAAAGAAAATCACTTGTATATTTTGGAAGTGGCAATATAAGTATTATTAATAATTTTGTATGGGTTGCAATTATATATCTCCTTTTACTTCCATTGCTGTAATCAAGTCATTTGGATGCCAATGTCTGTTCCTCCATTCCTTCCACTTGCCTGCAAAAAACCTACATCATAGCTCTTTTTTCTCCCTTCTCTCTCCTTGTAGGGAGAATATCAGGGACCTTTTCTGTTTCCAGTACTCTCTGTACCTTCAGATGCTTTCCCTGTGCTGCCAGGTATCTGTGTACCAAGCTGAATGTAAAGTCTTCCTACAACCAGACAGAGCAATGAATGAAGTGATGAGATGAAAGGAAACAGCAGTTCCCTCCATGTAGGAGTAGCATGAGGCAAGAAGGTGTCATAAAATATGTCCCTCTAGTCTAAAACTGTTGGATTGGGAGAGTGAGGTAACACAAAGTGGCCTGCAGTTACATTTACTGATAACCTGAAAGTCAGTCACTCACAGAAAGTTGTTATACATCTCAGGCTTTGGGTTCAGTTCCTTCCCAGGGCTATGGGGCTTATCTGTTACATGGATCTACAGCTAAAGCACTGCAGAACTACTCCTCAGATTGGAAGATCTCATCTCATATCTGTAAGTTTGTTGAACTAGTCCAAAATAGTTATGAAGGTACCTAGGTGAACAAGAGTTTTGGACATTTCTGTAACTTCGCAGATACAAAATCACATTGTCATGAACTGCAAGAATCAACGGGACAAAACCTACTACCACAGGAAGAAACCATGAGCTCTCTCCTCTTGGAGCCAACCTGCTGTCACTCACTGTGCATCAAAGTCAACAAGCTGAATGCCAGTTCCTCTCCTCTCCAGTCTGACATTGCCATTTTCCAATTTGGTCTATTAACACAGGCAAAGTAAAAAGCTGGAGAAATGGTCTAAAGTGCTACTGATGTACAATATATAGCTATAGAATGTCCTTATATACATACCATTGCAAAGTGTTTGCTAAGCCTCCTGCTGGCTATTATCTCACATTTTATTTATATACATCATGCAGTGTAAACACATGCTCATGTCTTGAACAAAAACTCAGAAATAAAATACGCAACAAAAATACAAAAAATTATTCTGTGCCAAGATTATCTGGATGGCTTCAAAAACAGGGTCTCTCTAGATGCTATAGTTTTGGGTTTTTTAAAAAAAGTTACTTGTTTGCAGGGCTGTTGCTTGAACCTTACAGCATTTACTTACAAAAACATTTCCAAATGATAAAATCTCCTGTAAAACTGTATTTTCACCTAGACAATTTATCACAGAACTATGTGATTATAACTGAGCAGTGTAATCCCACAAGAAAAAAATCTGTACCACAGAGGAAAGAGCCTAAGAGTAGCTACCTTTGAAAAAACCCCATGTAGGACTCTGCTGCTTATTTTAAACATGATTATGACATCCACTTATGCCATTTTATAAACCAAAGCTACAGACCTGGAATTATTCTTTAATTATAGATACAAAAGTTCCTTTGCTCAAGGGTTTAACTATGTCTGCATGGTATCCTTCAGGCCTCTTGTACAGTAAAATTAAAAATAAAAGAAAGGGACATTTCAAGCTGCACTGTGCCTGTCAACCCTGGAGTAAAATTGCCACAATTGCTTCTTTTGCTGATTTAGCCCATGGATGCTCTTCCCAGGGCTCCCATTGCTGTACAGGATTTGCTGGAGGATGTTATCACTTGTGTTTTGAAGCTACTTGGTGAAACATCCTGCTATTCCTAAAGAATCCTGCATTGCAATTTACACAAAAGAATTAGACACTGACTGCTCTTCATCTGAAAGCACTAGTTCATCACATAAAAAATTAAAAGTGTCAAATAGCATAACAGTAACAAAAATAAATTTGCTCTCCCTTGGTTTTTCTCTTTCTATTTTAAAATAGGTAACTGCACTGCATAGGCTGTCATAACGCAATTTGCAGCCGGCCTTGGTAATTTGTTAGTAGAAAAAAAAAATTACACCGTGTGGTAACACCTTGCAAATACAAATATTCCTGAAAGAAAGAAAAAAAACCTAATGGGCAGAAATTATAACAGGCAATAAAAGATTAAGCAACTTTCAAAATTGCAAGACCAGTGACTTAGGAAAATAGCCACAGCCACAACTAGAGACAGCTTTTACTGGAGTTTATTACTGATGTACCTACAGTAATAATGTTGATGATTGCTAGGAAGTGGGATGACTCCTCCCACTCTCCCTTAATCTGGACTTTAAAAGTGATGCTGAAAATCAGTATCTTATTAATAGAAAGAATAATTGAAAGATTTAAAAGCCTGGCAGAAAAATTTCTTTGAAGTTGTCTGCTCTGAAGCCAAATACTCAGCTCCCTACAACAGATATGTGAACAAGGAGGCCTCTGAGTGCCTTCTTGGCATGTTGTCATTAACTGAACAGCAGCTGGTAATTAATAACCTTTATCTAAATAATAATTCATACAGGATTAAACTGGTCACAAACACTCTAGCTTGATGAACTCTAGCTTGAAACCATTATGATGTAGTTTTAAAATCAGTGTTTTCAATGAAATGATCCACTGGCCAATTCTATGTGGGTATCTTACAAGAGGGAAGTAGGAGGTGCAAGGATATTTGATCTGGTGAGTCACAATAGAACCACCTCTTTTTTTGTGATTCTTATGCCAAGAAAATTACAGAGTTAAGGACACTAAAACCTGTCTAAAAAGGAGAAGGTTAATGAAAAAAATGCCAAGCTCCTGCATATTACACAGAACATCTTCATCAACTCCAGATAAGTAATAATGAGTATATTCACAATTCTGGCTTCCAGAAGGTAAAAAGTACACCAGAAGGACAAAAATAATAAAGAACATGTTCTTACAGTGGTACAGGCAGGAGAGGAATCTTAAGAAACTTAACCCACATAGGGTTAAGGTCAAAAACCATGGTTTAGACACTTTGGCTATTTTTACATCCATGCTGTAATTTCACACCAAGAAAATCTTGCCTGTCAGGAACACTTCAATAGAATTTAAGAACAAAAGTTAGAAACTCTAGAGATAAGAAGAAAACAGTCTAAGATGTATATCAGGTGCTAGTCAAACTATGAATTGGGATGAAGATGTACAAACAGGCTTTCCTTGAAGAGGAAAGCATATACATGTCCTCTGTGTGTGTGTAGCTGAGTACAAGGACACCAGCTTTGCTGACACACAGCTTTTTAAGAAAACAGTCTTCCATCTACCACCAATGTTACAAGTAGCATAAAAAAAACCAACACTCAGGCATACTGAAAAAAACAGTAAACAGTACCTAGCAGTGTTTTTTAAGCAAACTATATTTTGGTAATAATAGCTCAATAAAACGCCAAAGGTACAACTACACACTATAGATAAATAACTGCTCTGGACCAACTTTAATTTAATTAAAGAGATGTTTCTTCCTGAATTTGCACTCAGAAAATTTTGCATATTTATTAGATGGTGGAAAATATTATCACCTAATTAGCATCTAATTTGGAGGATGCAGATCCTTTTGCTTGATAGAATTATGTCCTAAGTTGGGACTGATGTTGTAAAAGGCATACACTAGCCATCAAAAATCCTGGAGTATTCCTGTCTCATCTTTTGTGGTATCTTTTGCAACACACAACCCACACATGTAAAAACTGCTGTCTTAGAAGCCCAGATCCTGCAGGCAGATATTGAATTAGGACAGATAAACTTCACTGTCACAAACGTTATACGCTGCCTTTTAATACAGGCCATTTTTTGTTCCTCCATTGAAAAGGTACACAAGGAAAATTACAACCCTTGCCATTCCCAGTGGCAGAGAAATTAAGGAAAGCATTCAGCAGTGTTAAGTATGCCTTGGTAGCCTCTATTCATCCCTTTAGGTTTGGTTTCTCCTCCTGCAAACCTTAGAAATTAAATGAAGAGGCAACACAGCTGTAACTCCCTGCTGCTTTGTGGGTGTGTGGCAGTTCAGCACAGGTGAGCTTCTGACTAGTGCACTTTTTTAAGGCCCTGCAAGATTTCCCAATGAAGCCATTTCCAAGAATCCTATTATTACCCTACAGCCAATTAAATTATCACGTTCAACACTGCTGAAGTTATCTTTCACCTCTGAAAACACTAAAAATGCAAATTAAATATACATTGTAATAACTGAATAAAACATGGAGCTCTCTTGCCCTCTTATGATAATGCAGAGCAAGGAGCAAAAGGCAAATCAGGCAATAAACTTAGGCTTGGCCACCCTGTATTCAGAACTTTAGTTGGAATAAACAGATCTAACTTGTTTATACAGCTATTGAAAACAACCAGAACATGATGCCAGAGAAAGTGGGTGAAAGCAATGAAACCGATGCATGATGCTCAGGGATGTTTAATTCTTGCTGCTTACACACAATCCCTTTCTAGTGACAGCAATTATCATCCTCTGAAATCTCTTCTCTACCCTATCCCTGGATTCTCCAATCCTTCAAAAACACAAATTAATCTGAAAGGCACTCACAGGAGCTTCCAAAACTTGCCAATGGCAAGTGGTATTCTCTCAGTCTGGGGAAAATTTCCTTTTTCTACTTGGACAGCTGCGTTTTGTTACCATAGCCTTGCTTTTTCTGAGGGATCCTCATCACACCATGAGGACAGCCTTTCAGAATAGCCCCCCACTGATGCTCTAAGTCAGAGAAGAAGGCTGGGCTCTGGCTGGCACAAAGAGAGACAGAGGGGAAAAAAGAGCACTACCATTCCTAAAAGGATGTATCCTCAGAATACACTTCCATTATTTTCTGGAAACAATCTCATTCATCAAGGACAAATGTTTCCCAATCAGTAAAACTAAGTGAGCATAATTCAAGAATCCTAAAAGTTAGCCAAGGAAATAATTGCTAATATGCTGGTACTAATTTTTAAAATAAATATGGAAATAGTGGAGATTTTTCTGCAACACTAAAAATATTACTTCTGCAATAGTGAAGGAGGGTGACCTGATAACTACAGAACTCTCACAGCACTTTCAACCACACAAAGAGAATAATGAAAAATTATAGACTCAGAGAACAGGTTATAATTGCTACCAGTGATTCTGGAAAGTGTAAAAGGCTGAGCTAAAGTGCAGGTACACTAATGGGAAAGACATATTTTAGAATATATTTTGGAAAATGCCAAAGTAAGTCTTCGTATAAACTGCTATTTACCTGGAGAGGCAAGATTGCATGAAATAACAACTGTGTACAGAACAGCTGCCAGGTAAGCTCACAAGACAGTTTGTCTGGAATGAAATCTGAGTTACTTATTCTGCAGAAAACTAAATGCTGATCAAACCCTGATGTTGTACAGGAAGAGAACCAAGTAAAACACTAAACCAAAAGAAAGGAAAATTGCATGTCAAGGAGCACTATGAAATTTTCTTCTGTTCCCTCCTAATCCTCTTCTCCCATCTTCTCCAAACTAAATGAGTTTACACGCATGCAAATATTAAGGAACAAGAAAATGAAAGCATCGTGTCCTAAACATTGAAGGATTCTTTCCTATGTTCTCCTAACATTATGGTGAAACTTCATCTTAGGCAGCCTGAGATTTCGACAGCCTAGGCCCTACCTGCTTAGAAATTTGTTCCAAAATAGCAATTCTTAAGATTAGATCAGACATAGTTATTTCTATTTTGACTCGTATCCTAGCTTAACACAAATTTCTCTGGGTACAAAGTAACCTTCAGGCCTCTTTGGCCCATTGTAAATATCTTGTTCCTAGTCCATATGACCAGAGCCCTGCAGATCTGGAATGCGGAGATCTGCCATAGCAAACCCAGCCAAGGATCATGCACTCCTTCCAAATTTAATGATGTCCAGAACACAGTCATCAGAAAGACAAAAACTGATTCAACTATTTCAAGAGGCAGTCTGGAAAGAGCAAAGGTAAACCTCAGAAAGCAGGCTATTTAAATATTCATGCTCCATGTACTTCTATAGTGAAAGCTGAAATACGAAATTAGATTATTAAAACTAAATTATTTGAATCTGTAGATAAAGAAATAATTTCTGAAATCAGACTGTGGGCTTTAAGAGATTTTACAGACAAGCTACCAGAATCAGGTAAACATTTCAAAGTTCATTGTCATCCAAGTATAACATAAAACCAGAGAATCATATTTTACTTTTCCAAAAGTTGGATATTTCCAAAATGGCAATCTATTCTACCCAGATATATATTCCAGCTGCCAGATGTAATGACTCTGCATGTCAGATACATCTGCCAAGTGATTTTTATGCCAGGTAAAGCTTTGGGAAACACCCATTTCAAATGCTTAAGTTGCTCTTACATTGGTAGGTTTAACAGAAAAAACTACTGATGCATTTGAAGACAATATCTTGTACACTCTTGTAGCCTTGGAAACAACAACTTTATCACCAGTTAATATTCCATATGTATCCACACAAATCTCTACCCAAAACTATTTTTTTCCAACTATGGTATATTATTTTCCATTAATGTGTTGCAGGCTATGAATATCAAGAATTTATAGACATGGCTGATTTGAAGACAGATCTTCATATTAGCTGAAATATTCAAATCTGTCCCTTTCTTGCAATATCATTGTTCAGACTTTCTGCAAAGTCCAATAGAGGTTACCAGCATGGCTTTCTACTCAATTTCTATTTTGAAAGTGGGACCTAGAGAATTAAGTTTAAACCCTTCATATCTTTCTGTGATCTATACATGAATTAAAGGAGTACAACCTAACCCCATGGGAGTTAACTTTTCAACTCTTTAAATAGCATTTGAGAGTACTCAATAGAAATTGAGAGAGAAGAGGAAAAAAATAAAGAGATCCTGAATTAGGCATATGAGATGAAAAATTTTTCAACTCATGACAAGCAGGTGCATTTCATGTTTCTATAAAAGTTTATTTTTTCATTTCCTTTTACAAAAGAGCCAGATAAATATATTTTTAGACCTTGGGATGATACAATTTACTCTTGCTTGATAAATATTTACAGTTAAACTAAGTGTGGTTAATTTTGCATAAGTTCTTCTGTGCGTCACAAGTGAGGCCCTCAGAGGCCGCAATTCTTTCTTCTCCAGACTCCAAAAAGAAAGATTCTTGCATTAAAAAAAAAAAAAAATCTCTGTTGTTCTTTCTCCAGCTTTTCTCTATCCTTTATAGAACACAGCTCTTTCCAGGAGGTAATTATTTATAACTAAACTCCTTTGACTTAAAAAGTCTGTTAACCCCTCCAGTAAACACACACAGTCACCCCAAAAACTTCTAAACTTCTCCAAGTCTGTCAAGTATGAACAGTAGTACAATTGTAAAGACTTACACTTATCTTTTGAAACCAAAATAGCCATCCTAATTCACCTCAAGAAACAGAGCAATTTAAAAAGCTGAACAAAGTAACAATTTTCTAGATAAGAGAAGTCACATTCATTCTGTAAGCCTGCAGCTGAGTAAAAAGTAGAGATCTCCTGAGATGCAGACATCTCACCAAAAATTGCATTAAAAGATCTTTTGCTTCAAGCTGGGATGTTTATTCCTCACAAATGTTCAAGTTCTCTTACATAAGTAATGTGAGTCTTGCAATGAAACCTGTACTGCTTCCCAACTGGCCCCATATCACCAGAAGCATTCAAAATCTGAGGAGGGTGCAGAGCAGGTGATCTTCAAGCCATTTTTACTGTGATGCAGACAATAAACACGTATTTTTTTGTTTACTTGGCCTCTGCATCTTCCTGAAAAAGCATTTAAAAAGTTATCACGAACTTTTTGCATTTGTCCTTTGGACAGTTTATCAAAATCTCTTGTCTTAGCACCACAGCATTCTAACACGCACATCAGTCATGTTTGGAAAGACATGAACAAGTCCGTAAATATTGCTTCAATATTCTTCACTTTTTACCATCCCTATCTCCCTACACATCAGTGGCCAACTTCAGAGCTTGTCAATTTGTGAGTAAGAAATCTTATATGAAAACATACAGTAACAGTTTGTCTCATTTCCTACTCTGTTTCTGCTGGTTTTCGACCTTTCTTAGATATTTTTGCATATTTCAAATACCTTTAATATTGCACACTCCTTTGCCATGTGAAGAATCTGAGTTTAAGTTTGAAATTAATTCTGCTGAGAAGTGACACCCACCAAGGTCTCAGCAGCAAGGAAATTTCATAGAGAAAACACTACAGTAACCTAGTTTTATTAATGTTATTTTGTTTCTATCTTCAAAGTCTTGACTTCAAATAAAAATCACTCTAACAGACACGCTGTTGAGCCTATGGATTTTTTACATTAATATTTTCCAGCTTGCCATTGTACACAATTGATCACTCTCAAGTTATCAGAAAGATTTTCTGAGCCTGACCCTTCCAAGCATTAGTAGCCATACTGATTTTCAGAGGTAATTTAGAGAGAAGAATTTTTCATATTCATAAAGCTGGATAAAGACAAGTACTTTCATTCTCAATTCTTACATAAACATATCATCAAAAATGGCCAGGTACAAATACTTGGAGATGCAAGCAATAACCATCCAGAAATAACCAGCAAGAACAAACTAAGCAAGGGGAGAAGAATGGAAGATGTCATCCCTTAAAGAAAAGCTCAAAAAATTCTCTAGAAGCTGTTTGTAGAAGAAGGTACTATAGTTCAGCAATACAAGAATTCCCATGAAAGAAAACTACTCAAAATTCTGCTTTTCATTATCAAAGGAAATCACTCATCCACAGATACTTTTGAAATCACTTTTTTTTTCATGTTGCAAAATAAATTACTTCTCAAGTTCTGATAAAGAACCACAGAATATTCCAGGTTGGAAGGGATCCACAAGGATTATCAAGCCCAACTCCTGAAGCCAATGAATAGACAATGAGGAGGGTTCTACATGAGTTGGTCCCTGCATTAAACATTAATAGATATGAAGAACAAATGGGACAAACTTCCAAGTCACTATTTACTGCCAGTGATAGAAAGAAAAGTTGAGCCTTTCTCCTTAAATTCCCTTCCCATTAATGCAAGAGGTGAGTAGAAGTCTATTCACAAAAAGTTGTTCTTCAAGAACACCTTCTGCAGTCCCAAAATAGGGCCTATAAAGGCACAGAGTGCACAAGCTGAAGGCACAGAGCACAAACACACAGGAAAACAGATTTCAAAATGCCAAATAACAAAAAACAGATACAGGAAACATCTGGAATTTAAAACTCACACAGAAGATACATGGGACCAACTCTTACAAGGAGGCAATTTTTACAGTAATAAAGAAATACAGTAAAACCACAAAACTCTAGTCTTATTATTTAGATGGAAGTTCCAGAAAATAACTTGAAGTTTAAAAACTAATACACTGATGTGTAACTAGTTTTAAGAATGTCCCTAATATTAAGAGTGCAGGAAGGACTACAGCTTTCTCATGCTTTTGGAAGCTGCTGCTTTCAGCTGCCCATTTCCACTTTGAAAGGGTTGTTTTTCAAGGTGCATTCCTTACAAACATCACAGAACAATGAATTTGTTGATAGGTTTGACCAAGGAATCATGTCTTTCAAAGTCATCCCAATTGTAGCAGCAACTGACACTGTATTACACAAAGAAGAAATTCCACAACTCTTCTTTGAAGCATAGCTCGTGTCAGAGCTGGATCATCAGCAGTTGCCAAAGGAGGCTTCAGTTACCATCTGTGCTATTCCAGAGTTTCTTCTGGCTAGGAATAGAAGGTGACCCTGTATATTCACTACCCATACTCCCTGGAGCTTCCACAAGGAACATCTGCAAATACACAGAAATTTCTGACTTTCCTATCAAGTTAGACTGCACATGAAATGAAGGTCTGAGCAGCAAAAAATAAAGATCACCTGAAGAGAAGAAATATATGTGAACTGGCACATATGTTACATATATCAACCTAGTGTAAAGACTTGACACAGAAGTTGAACTTAGAAAACCTTGAGATGTGATCTTCGTGAGACCAAACATATTTACAAAGTACATTTTGGAGTTTTGATACTAGTTGTGCTCAAATTCCAAGGAATCTTAGGATTACAGAACCTGCTAAAAACAATTACATTAAAACACATTGCCTTTCTTGCTAAGTTTATTGAAAGGACTGAGACAAGCCATAGCCAGCACCATTTGCTACGTCCACAGCTGCTTTCCCTATGCAGAAACCAACACATCATAACCTGTCAAATTGTTTTTTATGCAACTTTGTCTGTGATGATTCAGAGCCAAACTCAAAAAAGTCTTACTGATCTAAAGGCTCAGCTGACAGAAGGTTTAAGTAGTACTTTGTATCAATTATGACCACTTATTCTTCCTTCTGACAAAAAATAAAAACAAATTTTCACAATAAATTTTAATAATAGAGTTCCAGGCATGAGTACTACGCAAAGAAAAAGAAACAAAATGTTAGGGAAATTCTCCATGATAGAGAAATACTGAAAAATAAGTATGTTTATGCTTAAAAAATCATTACTTGAGTGGGACTTAGAGAGCCACTCAATAACTGCACATGGAGCTTTCCTGGATGCAGACCTTTCAAAATGTTAATCTTCCAAACAATGAAACTCAATGAAAAAATTATCCCAACTACAGAATTCCTAGTAACTCAATCTAATGCTGTTATCTGCTATTGGAAGGTATATTTTCTGCATTAAGAAAGAAGTAGTTGTAACTAAGAAAGAGTACAAAGAAAAGTCTATCCTTCCCCAAATGCATGAAAATATTTTTCTCTACAGTTTTTTTCTCGGTTTGCGGTTACTGGTTTGGAGTTTTCTTAATATAAAGACGAGGTAGAACAATACCTCTTTTAATGCCACATAAACTAAGACAGCAAAAAACATTACTTAAAAAGCATTTTCTTAAGTTAGTGCTTTCAGAGGCTTGTTTTACACTCAGTTATTTCTATTCTAAACCAAGGGCACTGGATTTTGCTAACCCAACTGAGCTAGGTGCTGCTTGCTCCTATGTTGTATAGGTATCTCTAGCCTCTTTCCTGCTCTCACCACAGTAGGCAGTTTCTACACCATGATGTGTGGAACTCAACCAGTTAAGCACACCGAAGAATACAATTTTGGCTCAGCATTTGATCCACCAGTGCCAAATTAAGAAGGAAAAATACATTTAAAGCTAGCCTAATCAAAGTTGCATTATGCCTTCATCTGTACCAATTTACCCCCTTTTCCTTTCTATCAGAAAATTAGGAATAGCTAGGACCTCAGGAAGGAATTCTGATTACATATTTTAAATAGAACTAATGAGCCTTTTTACAAATGTCTTGACAAATCCCTATTATACATCACCTCACTCTTCAGATTGCATCCATTAGAGAGAATGTTAACTGTTCCAACATAGGCAACTTTTTTTTTCTTTAACCTCCTGGTAAGTCTGAATGGATTTCATTTTCTTGAAACATTCACCTTCTCTGTTCAGGAAACAAAGTTTTCATACCCTTTTTCACTGAAACGGCATTTCAGAAGAGCAAAAGCCTCTCCCCTTAGGGCGGCTGGTTTTTTCTGTATTTGACAAGTAACGATCATTTACTTCCAGCTCCTGGCATCCAGCATTAGAGCAAGCTGCTCCAACATCTGGCTGCACCTGGAACGGGGAGTTTGTGCTCCCCTCCCGTGCCCTTAGCAAGGGCTGGCTATCGCAGGGCTTGCCGCTGAGCCACAGCTTGCTACTAAAGACACATAATATTTCTGAAAAACAAAGTAGCTTCTTGCTGGCTTCCTTTCCTGCACCAAGTCACAAAGGGATGGGAGGAACATAAATTGTTTACCTGTAACATGAAACTGCAATTTCTGAGTACAGCTCTCTGCTACTCTGATGACCAAGCCCTGTACATCATAACGCTCTTGTTGTGAAATGTAGTGTCAGAAGACAAATTTCTGCAGGCTTTTACTTATTTAGCTGTGCTTTGTGGCCTGGCATGCTGGAAGACTCATTGTCATTTCAAACTTTTTTCCAGATGTCACAAGGCACAGCCATGACCTGCAGCCATAATTTCTGCTTTCAGCAATACCAGAAGAGCTACAGCCAACTGGCACATTTGGACAACCAGAGGTGCAGGATGTGAAAATGCTGCAAAGACCTACAAGTTTCTTGAGAAAATAAGCCCTTAAAGTAAACAAAATAACAAATACCAGCTGCCAAAGAAAATTAAGTCACTGATTTGGGATTGCTTAAGTATATCCCTGCTCAGGGAAGCCTTTAAGCAGGTGCTTAATTTCCACATCAAGTTATGCCCCATGTGTTAATTCTTTATACCCTTACATAAAGATTCCAAGCCCAAACTCCCACTCGTGTGTCAACAGAACATGAAAGGCTCTGCAAGACTCTCATTTCTATTCCAGGCTCAGAGTAAATGTTTTTTTAACTACCATCAACATTACCTGTTTCATCTGCCCTCTGCAAGTGCTGCACTTAGTGGCTGCATCATTCAGAGCGGCTTGGCTCACAACAATATTATTTCAGACTACACAACGTAGAACTTGAAAAGATTGGATTTTAAGGCGAAAAACAAGTTTCACAAGAGCCTTTAATCACAGGAGCTAAAGGTCCAATGAAAGCCAAAACGAATGAGCATTAAAATCCTACAGGAGGCATCCTTTCAAAAAGATAACACAAAAGGTTAGGTTATGGTTTTCCAATACGATTAATGTTTTATTAAAACTCTTCCTAGTTCCACATCTGTCCTTGTAACTGCACTCTTTTGCCCAGATAATTTTTCATGAACTGATATTTAGTCAAAATTACTTGGTAGTATACAATACAAAGGGTCTAAGTAACAGGGAACCAAGCTAAAATATAATTAATTTTCCCATCTAAGAGAATGACCCCCATAATTCACTTCAGGCTTCACCTCCAGAGTTGTCATGGCTCATTTCCTCATTACCAAAATTAGATTTTAAAACACCACTGTCCTCCATAAAGTACACTTTGTCTCCGGTTATACAGAGAGAGAGAGAGAAGAGTATATTTAAAATTATTTGAAGCACACAAATACCCAAAAATACCCAATTGCCTCAAATACAGACTCATCTACTTACTAAGAATACAGAGACCAAAATGCTAACAGGTTATAACAAAACCAGCTTGCAGATGAAACAAAATATTTTTGAGAAAAAGAGTTAAGAAGTGCAAGTAAGGCTCAAAGGGGAGAATTAAATTAAGAAATTAATTGAAATTAATTAACTCTATTGACTTTTAGACAAGCATTGAAATACACAGATGCAGCAAATACGGATCTGTAAGGAACTGGATCCCTGTTTGTATGGTGAAACAAGGACTGGATAACTTTCACTTAATTCATAGAATTTAGCTAGGAGAAACAAAAACAAAACCTCCAATTAAGATTATAAGAGGACTCAGTAGGACTCTTTACAACAGAAAGGAGCTGAATGCAGCAGTTCATTGCTCAGGAGTAGCCACAACCTGCCAGAAGCTTGCAGGCTGTGAGGCCTGTCTGGGAATATACATGTCTGGTTGGACAGAGATGATTGACTGCTCCAGTGATTTTAGTGGACATTGCTTCACAAAAGAGATGAGAAGGAAATCCAGATAGTGTGTCCGTTACTTATTTAAGGAGATTACTTTAGGGGACTGATGGCTCAGGGTGCTAGTTAAATAATTGGCATCTAGGAAGACGAAGCATCTCTCATTTACTTTGTCTCTATGCTTCTGTTTGTTAAAATACCCCAAAAACCTCCAGGCACAGTGGCTTTAAATGCTTAAACATACCACTGATATTGTTTAATCACATCACAATCTGCATAGCTCTTTTAAAAGTAAACCCCTAGCAGTGTGTCAGAGTACATTAACACAGCAGACTGATGCTCCATGCTTAATGTATGAAAACACATATTGGGCACTTGTGAACTGCAAGTGGAAATATGTCTATTGCAAAATCAGAAATGATCCAATCTAGATTTAAAGTGTAAATACTGCAGAATAGCAGCCTGTCCAGCTTTTCCTACAGTAATGTGATAAAATTCACTCTGCACCTCGCCATCAAAAGGGATCACACTTGTCAAGGGGGTATTTATTAATTTATTTGATCCACCTTTTTAAAAGGGGTTAGAGGTTAATAGTCTCACAGTCACATGCTTTTCAAGCAACAGTCTTGGAAAGAAATTCTTTCAAGCCTATTAAAATTCCTGCCTGTCACTTGAAAGGGGAAGCTCTGATAAAAAATGTCAAAGTCTGCCATAAAAATAAAGTCGAGCCAAACTTTGGCAACTGCAAATGGCAAATGGCATCAGTGTTAAGAAAATCACTCCTGCTGTTTTCAAGTCATGAGAAAGCAGGGAGGGGGCAACACCCCAGAGAGGTAGTGGTGGGTAATGCACACTCCGAATCACCAAAGCCCTTGGTGCTTCACAAACACCTCACACAAACACCTTCAGTCACAGCGTTGCATTTGAAGGCTGCAATGCAGCCAAGTGTAACGGGGGATGTTACCGGGTCTCCCGGCCACCTGAAGACAAGTGGTTTCCATAGAAACACTAGCATTCTTTCCTTAAACCACAACAAACATGCAGCTTTCCTAAAGTGTGCATTCAGCAGGGTTTAGGCACTCTGGGAGACAAAGTGGGTAACAGCACTGAAAGGATGCCAGGATCTTGCCCTAGCCTGGAGTAAGGCTCTTGCCTCTCCTCTTTGGTTCAGCAATTTGGAAAGGCTTCTGCAGAGAAGGCCCTTCAATCACCATAATATCTATAGCTTAATTTCTCACTTTGTTTAAACTAGCCTGAAAAAAGTAATTCCTGATAGGCTGATTTTTTTTTTAATTTCTCCTTTTTTTCTTGTGGATTTGGGGGAATTTTTTGGAGCCGAGCAGAAATGATTTTAATCTTCAAGTACCTGAAAGTCTAGTGCAGTTTACAGCTGCCAGAGTCTGCTTTCAAACTGGAAACAGAGATAATGGAAGCTGTCTTACAATAGAAGAAAACATTATTACAGAAAGAATTTGGAACTAGAAAACATTGGGGCTCAAAACCCAGAGGCTGGAGAGTGATGGAAGTCTTGCAATTACTGCATCAGCTGTACCACTCTGAGGCCTTTTTGAGAATAAATCTGACCTCCTTTTTACAGCCTCCAGTGTGTTCTGAGTAGATCACTTCCAGGCAAAGAAATGTCACGAGAGCTTTGAAATCATTGCTGAAAATGTGTTAAATGTGCATCCTACTCATCCTAAACAAAACCTCTACTACATGTCCCTTTTCAACTTCCATCAGTGCTCGCTCCTCCCTAATATCTTCCTATGCAACCACTGCCTTCCCAACTGTCAGGACGTTATAAATTATAACCAGTGTATCAAGATCTTTTTTCTTAAGCTGTCAACACTTGGACTCCGATGGTACATTTATGCAGATTGCAGATCTGATTCTGTGGGGTTAGGAAGACTTAAATGAGAACAAGGCCTGTGTAGGGGAGTAGGCTCCTAACCCAACACCTTTTGAACAAAGAAAAGTGCTACAACTGCTGGTACATCATGGGAAAGCACAGAGAACAGATAATTCAAAAAATCTCCTATCACATTATCTGAAGTGCTGATGATAGAAGCAATTTGCAATTGCAAACACTTCCGACAGTTTCTGATTTTACAAAGGAGTTTTATATCATTATTGAAATGGTTCTACTCCTCTTTTTCCTTGAGTTTTTATAGCTCAGATCCTACTTGATTTTTTCTTCCTCCTCAGTATATCTTTTCACATCAAAATCCATTTTATCAGGAAATGGAAAAGCATATCAGAAGTGAAATGGAGTGGCAGTGAAGTTCAACCCTTTAAAGTTTTAATCTCAAACCAAACAGGTACTAGTTAATAAACAGCACAAGGAAGGCTGAGCAATATCAAAAAATAAGTGACACAAAGTGAAAGAAAGTTTAGCAGTCCATGAAATCTGTGGATTTAAACTGATTTCTACAGTGATCTGAGAAATGGGAAAGGACAATCTTATTACACTCATCTAGTCCCAAAGGCCAAAGCAGATGTTCTAATTTCTGACCATAAAACTTTGCTTGAATAAAATCCTGCATGTGACCTTCATACATATTGCTGCCCTACAAACCTCTGTTGCTCTACAGCTGAATCCCATTTAGTTATGACTCACTGCCTTATTTACTTCACTGATCACAATAAGCTTTCAAAAGCCATTACGAAGGCTTGAGTTGGTGTCTGTAAACATACTCTAGTGACTACCCTGAATGACAAAAAGGTTAGGTTAGAAAAGAAAAATAAGCCTCACACATATGTGATTGCAAAGTTAATTTCAAGCAGCTTCAGTCAAATCTATTTGTCATGTGTTATAGGTAACCTGTAGAACATTGGATTATTACAAAATTACCATTCAAGGTAAGTAAAACGTGATCTTGTCCAAAAGAAGATAAAAAAAAGAGTTAGGAGAAAAGAGTAATACTAAAAAACCCACCTGCACTACATGAAAATAAAATGTTTGCCATGAGGTTAAAACATTGCCAATGGATCTCCAAGGACAACACACATCTTTGGCCGAGCTCTGACTACTTTCCGGATGCTGTGGATGCCTCAAGCACCACAAACTCCTGCAGAGTTTGCTCCATAACTCTTGGTGTGCAAGTGGAAATGGCAGCATGAGAGCTGAGGAAACTGTGCTGCTCAAGGACATGTATCAGCACAAGCCAAAGCATTACATCTGGTCCAAGCTACCAAAGCCACCTCCCTCCCTTCCCTTGCCACAAAATGCAAAGGCCATCACACATTTTCCATCAGTCATTCAGCTACTGTATGGTTGGACTACTAATGATAAATCAAGGACTGGAGAAAACAGCAGGCTCTGAACCATAAAATTAAAGCTTTAATTATTAGTGTATTGAGGTAAGCACCAGCATAATAAAATTAAGAAAAAGATAAGAGAATAGAGCGATTTTTCTGACAAACGAGAACATAAGTGTTGTATTTATTTCAACCAAATTTCCCAGTGCAAGAAAAAAGACTCCATAGAAAAGAAATAGAGAAGCATGTCTCTTATATAAAAAGCCCCAAAACTACCGTTTAAATATACATAGAACTCAAACTCCTTTGAAGGCCTGTCCCACCCCTATTTAAACACTGCTGTAAATTGGAGTCTCACAGCAAAGGAAGTAAAGAACATACTAATATTTATTATTAGCACCAGTATAATATTTATTATTAGCACCAGGATCTGGATCATAATTCCTTGTTTCATAGTGCCAAATCACTGCCTAGCTGCCACACAATACCTTCCTATCCCTACTTCTTTTAATGTCTATATACAAAGAAAACTTAAATTTCTGCTTTTTCTTTGTGGTACCTGACATGGGCACAGCATAGAAAAGCCAAATCACAATATTCTCCCTCTCTCAAGCACATAAGTATTTTGAGACACCGCACAGAAGTGCTTCACAAATATTGTGAAGCATTTTGTATTGAAGAAAGAAAGAAAGGAAGGAAGGAACCTGCCATGTTGGACATTTCCGCAGGTGTCACTGTGACAAATCTCAGTGACTGGGCTGCAGCTTCCACAAGAGTATGGGATGAACCACAGTTGCTGCTGGCCTTTTCTGCAGCCAACAGAAGGAAAAACCAGTTTTCCTAACCTAAAGAACCTCACCTCCTGTTTCTGTGCCCTAGAACATAAATGATCCCTGAGGGCACTTCCAGCGATATTATGGGGCATGTCATTCACAGGTCTTCTAGGATAAAACCACTCAGCTTTGCTAAAGTATCACCCCCCCGCCCCCAATCAGAGCTGTTAAAGAGATGCCCTAAAGTACAAGAGGAAGACATTTAAGGTCACTGTAATAATTTATAAAAACAGATTCAGAGGGAAGAACACAGTATTGTGCAAGTTGTCCATTACTGCATCATTACAAAAATAACTCTGTACCTAATGTCTTGTTTCATCACATGACCTGTTGGATTTTTGAAGTTCAGTCCTAGGCAAATTCTTTATCCTTCTCTGTTGACTGAAAAGGGCAGTTTAAAGACAAATACAGACCAATTTTAAGCTATTATTATTAATCTAATGCTTTAAATAAGCATTTTAACAAGCACTAAAAGTTGGGGATTTTAAAGGCTCTTCTGTAGTTTATACAATAAGAAAAATTTCAAAACTTAAACTCCAGATATTGTAGCCTAAAACAAAGCAAACTTCAAGTAGTTTATATAAAAATAATTAAAACAAGCAAATAGTAAATTAAATTATTAGCATATTTTTGAACACTTAGGTTGTGCTTGATAGGAGAGGCCACAGACCTCAGACTCAGTGGTGTTAAGATTCCAAGGAAAGGGTCATGCTTGCATGAAAAAGGCAAGCTTGAGAATACTGAATGTCACACACTGAAAAATATGAGATATAGTCTTGTTCTAGTATTTCTTTTATAAATAAAAGACCAGAATGGCCTGGATGTTTAAATGAACACTTTTTTCCTGGTGTTTAGTACAGTGCATTTCTGCTAAGCATTTGTCCCAGTTATAAACCATGTCAATATGCCACTTTTACCAATATGTGGCAAAAGTTCGAGTGGTCCCCTTCCCTGCTACTAACATTTATAAGGAATACCATTAAGAGCAAGGAATGAATGATATAGAGATACAGAGAAAAGGAGAAAGGCAAGAAACTGGTGCAAAGTAACCGCATTATTACACTGGAGCTGCTGCCTGTGTTCAGTTAAAACAAAACATTAACTGCGGTAAAATATTTTAACAAGCAAAATGTCATCAATACATACATGCAAAAGATTTTAAAACCCTTGTTCCTCACTTGGATTAATCCAAACAAAATACAGGGCCCTTAAAAATAGAGAACACAATATCTGCTAGGCATGCAGCTGTATTTGACCATGCATTTACAAGAAACAGTTTTGACTGGAAAATATTGAACTCATCAATATCATAGCAGACCTTTCACTCCCCACCAGATGGTAATGAAATTTATGTCAAATCTGCTCCATCCACATTTCAAATGTTGACTATACTTTCAACAACAACAAACACAACTCTTGCATAAAATAATAATAGAATATTGAAATATTAGATCATTAACTCCTTTGATAGTTCTACTTTACTAGGCCTTCCTAGTTTCTCTAAGTCACAAATAAGGTACTTAAAACATAATTTTGTGAAATAGTTTGCAACGACTCCACCACAATGATACATGAAATAAATAGCTAAGTTTCAGAGTTAATTAATGCTAAGCAGAGAGCATCAGCTAGCATTAGCCATCCTGGATTAAAAAAAAAAGCTAAAATACCAACGATGTAGAAGGCATCTTAAAAAGATGGAGTTCACTTATTCATTTTCCCCTCTGAATTCTAAAAGTATTGAGTAGTTCTAGTTTCTATGTTAGCCTTTTAAGATGGAAAGAGATGAAATTGATTCTAATTGGAATACTCTCAAAATCATGTCTTTTGCTGCTTCAGCCATATCAAGCAGAGACTGCAATGCTTCTCATTACGCAGATCTAACTACTTGCAAAATTTAACAGAACAAAAAATTACTGAATCACTAAATTCTCAAAAATTAAGAATGCCATTGGTAAAAAAAACCAATATAAGCATTAAAGACTTTTTCATAAGCATTGCCTTGACAATAATCCATTGAAGCCAAACCCTTGATTTCACAAATATTGGAACAACCAATTGCATGTTTCTCTTAAATCTCAAATGTCTATACAGAGCTAGAAAATCATCAAAATTTAGTTTTGTTGTTAAGAAAAGTTTAGTAATATAACTGAAATAAATAACTTTGGCATCTCAGGCAGAAGTTACTGTTCCAGAACAGCAAAGAAATAACAAATGCTTAAACCCCAAATTTGAATCCATATTTCTGAAGACTTGTCCCAGCGGTCTTTCCAGAGAACTGCTCAGTCACACCAGTGATTTACTAATCCAGCTCAGAGGGATTTCAAATATTATTTTCTCTTATCATCCTGCCACTATCACAGGAGCCCAAAGCAATGCCATCATCCCTTGTCCAGTAATTGTGGAATGACACAAAGGACAGGCTGGGAACAACATCAGGTATTGGGCACAGGCAACTTTCTGAATCTTGAGGTTAACTCCAATCCCCTCTTTAAAACAGGTAACCTTCTCAGGTGGGTGGGCTGAAAAGGTTATCCACATAACAACCTTTGTTTCCCAACAAATTGCCATTAGTTGCCCAAAATTAAACCAAAAAGTAGTAGGAAGTAGTCATCATTTTGACAGTAACTTCCAAACAGTCTGGAAAAGGGGAAAGAAGTAGGCCAAGTGTGTCTGACTTCTTTATTGCATTTCAACAGCCTATACATAGAAAACGGATAAAAGCTGACTTTATAGCTATAAGTCACTAGGACCAACAGAAACCAAAGCAGCTAAAACCAAAACTAAAGATGCTAGTTGATATTTCGTATAAAAAGAAGGCGACAAAAATGACAAATTCCCATAAAGATAGGGCACTATCAAGGTAATATTTTGCATGTCACAGCAGAAACAACAACAGGAAATCTTTTTAGTTGTCCTACCTTCTTGAACTGCCTGGAAAGGATTGTTGCCATCCACAAATGTCACTGAACACGTGATTTTCTCTGTTTGTAAGATTTCATCATTCTGGTTGAGATCCGCTACTGCCATTCTAAAAACTTCCTCATCTTTTTTGGCAGATTCATCAAAAATTGCCCCTGTAGAGGAAAGAAAGAACAAAAACAAAAATCACATTGCACCTTTTATCTGCAGTATCCCAAAGCACTAATCATAAGCACTTAAGACATTTCTCTGCTAGAACATCATCCCTTCCTCAGTCCTTAAAATAAGTTCTCTCTATACAGAGCCCAGAAGTTGCTTCACAATATACAGAATGTTTGCATTCTGGCGTAATTTAAGACACATATTGAAGGGAAGCATTGATGCCAGCTAGAAATAGTGGGGAAAACTAGTTAGGCACAAAGCAAATGATCTGCATAAGAACGTGGCTATGAAATGAAAATTGAGTTTCTTTCAAAGGTGCTATTTAATATATTGAATGACTACAGCGGGCTAGGATCTACATTTAACATCATGTCTACTGAAAATTAAAAAATAGAAAGTTCAAACAATGTGAGAATAAGCCTAAAAAGGTAGCAGTACTGGGAAAACAAGGTAGAATTGACACCCACAATCAATAGACAGATCAGGAGCCAATATAAATTATTTCAAGTGTAATACCTCTAGGATCTCCAAAACAACAGTTCCAGATAATTGTCAGACTCTTCAAGTCAATAAGTTAAATTTAAATATAAATGGTTAATTACAATAAGTACTGCCTATATGAATCTCACAGAAAGTGAATGTTCTACCTATTTCTTCAAAACATTTAAGCAGAATGGTAAAAACAGGGAACCAATAAACTCAAGAGGAGCTGGCAGAATGAGTGCCCAACTCTCATTTAGCCAATTCTTCAGGTGTATTGAAAAAGAATTCTAAAACTAATCCAGAGTTTTCAAGCTTTTTTTTTCTTTAAACTATAGCATCAATTTTAGCATCACTGATCTCCTATAATTTTACACTTGCTTTTTGCATTAACTATTTATCCAGAGATGGTTCAAAAAGTCCTATGACAGATGCTAGATTGTTTGAAACCTTAAAATCAAGGCTATTAGATTTTCAAACACCTTTAAAGCTTTCAATCTCAGGCAGTAGATTAGAGAGACAGAAGGCTGCCTTAAAACCAGACTTTTGAAAACTGTATTTATTTATTCTTGAGTGTCTGTTGTCACTACAGAACTCAGCTAAGGCAGTAAAAGTGTCAAGGCAAACAAAGACCGCAGAAAACGCTGATCACTGAAGGCTGCAGGTAAGCACCCGCAATCAGAGCTGGAAAGAACTGAAAACTATTCATTTAGAGGAAATGGCTACTCTAAGACAAATAAACCTCATACACAGTGTTTGCTGTGTTTATCCCACTGACCTCCGACACTCATCTCGCTGCCAGCACCACTCATCCTTCATGAGCATCATCTCTTCCTACAGTCTGACCGCTTTGACTCCAGCATTTTCCCTCCTGAAGCTCCTACCATCTGGAACAGCTGTTCTTTACCTCTCCACCTCATTCACCTGTCATCTCTGTGCAAATCTCAGTTGAAAACACTCATTTTTCCCCTTGCCCCCATTCCATTTTCCCTAATTTTATTTAGCTCCATAAAGCAAAGCTTCATGCGGCCGAGAACACGCTCAGTATGCAACATATTACAAACCCTGTCATCTCCACAAAACAGCTATTGGTGGATACATGCAGCATTTAAGGGGACAAAAAAACTTTCCAAGACACCTTAAAACATGCTTCTTGCCTCATGGAACTCACACCATGAGGAACCCACACAGGCTTTACATGGAGGTTACACCCATACTGATAATAATGACACAGCCCTGCAAAGATTTGAAGGAATGATTCTACATGGCTACTTAGTAACAAGGGTAAAATTAAGGGGGAAAATAATTAGAAAATAATTACAGTAATTAGTCAAATTCTATCCCTGTAGAGTAATTCTGCCACAAATGCTACACTGTAAAGTGAACATACACAGATTTCATGCACACACAGGGCAGATGTTGACTGTGTTGCAGAAGAGCATGGCAAAACAAAGATCTTCTAGCCAACACTATGGAGTACAGCTTCTTATGCAACAGATGGGAAATACCATCTTAAGCCTGGCTTGGTCCCCAAAATAACCCAGGTCATTTATTGAGCAGAGGATACAGCACAGTCCCAGGTAACTAGGTTTCTTTTCTACGTGTCATCATAAAAAGCCCCTTCGGCACCTTTGCCCTTCCACTGGGCAACTGAGGGCTGCTGCCAAGATAATCCTGGACTGGTGAATCCATCCAGGTTCTGAAGAGATGAACCTTCTTTACAATCTTGTCCTTCTTTCACACACAGGTATTCCTAATAAACTCCTATGCTTTTTTCCAGTTTCTCAGCCTGCAAGAAACCATACCACTGGCAGCACCTGAATGTATAAGGGACTGAACTAGATCTAACTCCATGTTTTTTTCACAAATGCTGCTCTTTCTCACTTGAGTACAAGTGAGAAAGACCACTGCTTATGTTTTTATGCCTCCATATTTCAGACAAATTTCAAAATTTCTCCTATAACCAATACAATCTCTTGACATTTTAAAGAAACGACCTCACAGAAACAACATCACACATGTTCTAGTGTAGGAGTATTTCCATAAGTAAAACACATAGACATATAGGTGAATTGCAAAAAAAATTCTAATCATGGTTCATGTCTGAGCATCCAAGCAGGAATTCAATTATTTTCCTTTAGAAACTCAAGCCTTATTCATGAGAGTATCTAGCTTCCCTACACAGAAAGCTTTTTAAGATATAATAAAGAATGCAGTGTTCCTTTCAGGAGATGGCAGTGCACAGCAGCACATGCATTACACTTTCAAATAGCAATAAGAGAAATTTTATTACTTAATTGATTCTCAAAATTTAATTTCACTTTTTATATAAAATTGAAAACCTAAAAAAACAACCAAAGTCAAGCCACAAAATCCCTGAATCGTTTTTAAATTGTTACTACTCCCATATATATAATTTTATGTCCCTGTTTCAGCTGTTTTTCATATGTCAAATATCTGCCTATATTACAGAGGAAGGTGGAAGAGATATTAATTTTGTTTGTTTTTTAAAAGAAAAGTCATTTCAATGAAAAGATGGAAGGGATTGTTTGGACAGTGCTGGAATATTTTCCTTTCACTGTCATTTCAGGAATTACCTTCTAGTTTACAGGATTGATCTTTCAGATGTGAAAGAGGTATAACAAAATTTTTACCTCTAGCTCAATATGCAACCCTTAACTTAAGGTTAACTTTAAGGTTAACTTAAACCTTACGTATGAGATATGATATTTGCTTGCCAAGGCCTGAAGTTTTTGTGTGTATTTTTCAAAATATTGTCATTGAACCAAGTCAAGCAACACAAATGAACAAATAAAGGGTATCAGACTTGAAAATTACTTCCCTGGTGAGACCTATATGTGCTCTCATTTCTCCATCTAGAGCTGGAAATGAGAGAACTGGGATGACCACAAACTTTGAGTACATGAACCCTTTTGGTCATAAGAAAAATTGTTATAGAAAGTAATAACAGCTGAGGAGGAAAAGAAAATTATTCCTATAGAAATTGTAAGGCACTCAGTCTAGAAAAATGATGCAACAACACTATTTACAAAGGGAGAAGTCTTCAAAACCACACAAATGTAATGCTGTTCATTTCTCTTCCAGCCCCACTGTTCATCTCAGCTGGAAGAGGCCTCAGACTCAACATGTCATTTCTAACTGTGCTCAAGGAACATTCCCATGACTGCATCAGGAGCCAACATGCTGACACAGCAACCACTGTGCACCAGTTTCCCCCTCCTGTTTTATTAGCATGTCATTACTTCCAGCTCTATTTCAGAATCTGGATGAGGACAGCACAAACATTCTTCCCTGGCTTTTTAAAAACGCTCAGCACATCAATTATGTCGTGTGGTTTAGCAGGGAATATTTTGCATTTAACGATCTCATTTGCACTCAGCCATGCCACCAGAAATCTGTCATTTTAACTTACAGACCAAATCACAGTAAGTTCAGCTACCAATAATGTCATTAAAATGGCCTTTCAAAGATCCCTTGTCCTACTGACCCATAAACACCAAAAAATATAATCCAATTTAGATATTATCAGCTATTTCTGGAGTAATTTGAGCAGTCTTGGGGAATCAGTCCAGAAAACAAAAATGTGAGAGAAATGCATCATTATTTCAAGGATGAAGCGAGAAGAGATTTAAACCATTGTTCATCTATCAACTAAGAAAGGACAAAGTCCACTGCTTGAAGTGTTCTCGAGTGCTAAAATTGTATCACATATGAAAGTATGACATTTCTGGATTTCAGTGCCCCATATTAGTCTCAGAAAATTAAGTACCTTATTTCAAAGAGCGCATGGATTAAATGCCATTGTGAAATGAGGTCACAGTTCAGTTTCAGCGCGTTTGATTTTCACCTTCTAACACTGCACACACTGCCCTCACCAATAAAAGCCACATATGCTTGCCCAGTAATTTATTAGTTCATTCCAGGAATTTTTGGAGAGAAAAGTAAGAAAATGGGTAAGTCTACATACAAACTTTTTGAGCAATTATCTCATGTTCTCAGCAGCTCCTGATTTTATGACAATTCTTTGTGCCACTGATATTGCCAATTTTTTCCAGTGTCTGAATCCAATTGCACTGCATTTTCTCAACTCCTGCTACTGAATTATTATTCTGAATGAGAAAGTTAACACTGCTACTGGGAGAAGGATGGCCATGCTATTAATGCTCTGAACTGGAAGCTGAGAGTTTTGACTTTTCATGGCAAAGCTCATCTGAAATGTCCTTCAGATCTATGAGCTCATTTCCACAGATCCAGCTCCCCAATATCAGATAAGGTTAAGAAACATTAATTTCTAGAGGCCTAAAACTGGTATTTGAGATCCTCAGACACATTGTGGAACCAAATCTCATGTTATTTCTAGGTCACGTGAATGTCTGGTTCGCAAAATTTTTATCAAATCCAATAATTTCTTAACTATAGTGGCAAATGCCTGGGTATATCGCATGCTATCATGCCTGATGTACACAATATATGCATGAAGCTTTAGTAGGCCAGTTATAATGGTATAATTGTCAACAACAAGAGGGACTGCAGGAGCTCTAGAGAGGAGCTGCAGTAATGTAAGAATTTAGGAAGCCACACACAGAGACCTTGCCTTGTGGATGCAACTCCCACTATCATGGTATTCAGCATGCACTCATGCAATTGGACCCTAAATTTCGTTGTGACACATTTAGAGCTGCTGTTAAGCCTCTCTATTGACCAACAGGCAGCTGAGTACGTGCGATCACACCTTGATTTTGTCAATGAAGGGAAAACAGCACGCTTTGCTTTTGTCTTTTAAGCTGATTAAGTTTTAGAAACAGCACAGCAAGCTTCATTTTGTCATTGCAGCACGAAGGCAGCTGAACTCCTCCACCGCCTGTATCAGGGGGGAGCTCTCAGTAGATGTGTCCTGAGCCATCTTGCCCGTCAGGCTGCGGCAGCACAGGGCTGGGGCACCGAGCCCCGTGGGGACCAGGCTGCCTCACCCGGGGCCAGTGTGGGGCTCCAGCTCAGGGCACAGCCAATCCCCTGCATCTGGAACCGCCAGCCTCATGTGCTTGCTCCCCAGAGCCCCCTTGCCCTGCACCACTGGGATCTCAGCACCAGAGTGCATCTAGGTCAAGCTGCAATTTTTGAAAACACTACTTGTTTGTTCATTTTAATTTTTCAAGACTTTCACAGCTCCCATGATGATGCTAAAACCGACAGCAGGGTAGGCTGAGGAGCACCTGCACCATCTCCTTCTGCAAAGAACGTCATGTCTCCATGCCCACCAAACTATAAAGTTAAGATTTGTCTTTCTACTTTACATATCTATTATTTTAACAAGCACAATAAAGACATGGAGCAATACATTAGCATATACTTCCAACTATTTATCATCAGACCTATAAAAGAAAATTAAAATCATCACTTTAAGAGAAAGTGTTGGCCAGCACTAAATCTACAGATATGTATGAAAGTCCTACTAGTTACTTTTAGCAGCACAGATGAGACCAGAAGACTTCCCTAACAGTTTCTTGATTACCAGCGACATAAGATTGATCAACTAAGAGAAGCATCAGGCCTACTGTCATTTTTCAAACAGACTTTTATAAAGGTCTGCTTCAGATAGAGAAAGGAGGATATTTTCCCAGACCATGAGCAATGCCTGTTTCTCTGAGAGACCACACACTACATAGGCCTGCATAGAGATCCCTGCTGCCTCCAGAAAGAACTCTTTAAATAACAACAACTGTATCCATTTTTAATGTAATGGGAAAAAAAAAAGCCAGCAACAAAATTATTAGATACAAGGCCCACACCTAATCAGAATATGTGGGGGGAAAAAAAACCACACAGTCCATTTCTGCTCCTTTTATAAGCACTTTACCCATTCTCAGATCAGCGATATGACTGGAATATCACAGAAGTGATAAACCAACTCCTTCACTTTATTGTTTTCATTTTCTATCCTGAAATATTTGAAACAGTTGAATGAAGAATTTTACAGGTGTCTCAATCTGGCAAATTGCTAGAGGCAAAGTCTGCTTGAAATACACACAAAGTCAGAAAAGTGCAGCTATCATCTAAATAACAGAAAAGTCTCTCCATTCTTCTGCCAAAACATGGTTGTTTTTTCATGTCCCAGTCTCCAGTAAAGCAAATGAGACTGTTCTGCTTGGCTTTGAAAACTGTTTTAAGTTATTTGACCTCAGAAGGGTATGCACTGTATTACACCTTCTCCTTTTTGTTATCTCTGGAGTATACCAACCAAGCTTTGGAAGAACGGTGGCTTGACAGGTTGACAAATTAAATGAAGACTCCAATTTTAAGCATTTCTCAACATATCTACATGTAGTGAGACCCAATGCTTCAAGTATTTTATGTCAAACCTAGAAACTATAAGGTGATACTGAATTTCTAGGTAAGGTGGGACACAAGCCTGAAGGTATAAAATCAATTGTCTTTGCAATTCCTTAATTGAATTTTAACATGATTGAAGCTGGTCTGGGGTAAGTTCATCTTCACACAATAGGTGCTACAGTTCCGTGGAGATCAGGGAATATTGAAAATTACTGCTCTGACAGTTTGTAATACCAGAATGCACCCTGGATTTTTTTTTTTCTGTTTAATTCCACAACAACGTTGTCGATACACATCAGTGTCATTGGGAATTATGCTCACATTTGGAAAGAACAGACTCTAAGATCTTATCCTCCTTATTTACACTGTCTGTCAGGCACATATGCACAAGCACGAACTCCTTCCAATCACCATTGAATTATTTTAAGCTCATCCTGACAGATATTTCCAATTGTTCTCAAGTTCTAAACCATCATTTTACACTTATATTTAATGTAGCAAATGGTACCATTTGTCAAAATCATCTGCTGAATCTTGTTAATCTCATTTAAAAAACAGCTGTCATTTGCCAGTTCCTTTTTCTGACATATTGTTGGCTACCAAGTATAAAAAAGAGGAATACAGAGGGAGAGGAAAGCAAAATATTGTGATCCTACCAAGAAATGCACTTCATAGGATATAATGAATTAGAGGGGATCAACAAGAATCATCAAAGTTCAACTCCTGGCCTAGCACAGGCCAGCCCCAAAAATCACATCATGAGCCATCTAATCTGATGCATTTTTTCCTATACAGTCAATGGCATCTTAAAAGACAATTCTTGAAAATCTCCAGGTAAGTAATCAAGTCCCTTCTCAATTGCTCGACATTCTCATTAACTTAAGGGGTCCTCAAGTAGAAAAGGAGCATAAAAACTATTATATCAAAGAAATAACAATTGACACACACCTAGTTTTTCTTTTTAAGAGCCAACTAACTGATTGCACAAATTGCAGAGCCACAAAGAATTTGTTCCTGCAGACGGAAAAGTGCTTCACAAGCACTGTTGGAGCATTGGAGACCGCTAACTACTTTCGTAAATGCAGCAGGGCACAATATTATCATCATATAAACAATAAATTTTATACACAATGTACCTTTCATAGCGTAAGAATTAAGATCTCTTCTGTGCACTATTCCACTCTAAACTTGATATGGTGATTAACTACAGTGATAATATCTTCACATTCATTATGCAACAAATGAGCTGATAATAATGAGAAGCTTTTCATGTTTTCTATCATATCCATAACGATCAAGTTAGGGTCTAGCTGTGAAAAGCATCTGGTTTGGTAGATAGACTTGCCATATTATTAATACCCCATATAGAAAGCTAATGTGATGATCATAAATTTACTGAATAGTATCCACATTCTTGAAAAAATATTAGAAAACAGCCTTATAATGTATTTTCATGGCTTGTTTAATTGCTGCTTTAGAACCAGAGCAAACACTGATTTGCTGAACTATTTCATCCTTTTTCTCAGCCCCACCTGTTAATGGAAGAACACATTACAGACTGTCAACAAAAAACTAAAAAAAATTCTCCAAAAGAGTTAAGCATTTGTCATTACCTGTCTTCCACTCTCATACTTGCTGCTCTGCCTGTGTTGCAGCACATGTCACAGTTGAGACAGACACAATACACAGAGCATCCCCATACAATTCCAGAAGGCTTCAATCCATACAGAGTAACACCAGACCACTGCAGAAGGCTTCATGTGTTTGTCTTTCTTGTCCTTCAGCCCAGCCTTTTATACCCTCATGTTGATGCACTGCACCTGTGTGCCCTCTGTTCCCTTTGGGGATGGGTCAGTGCCCCTGGGCACTCCATGGCTCATTGCTGCCAATGCTGCTCACCTGCTGCTCACAGCTGCAGCCCATTGGGGATGAGGCTGGGCACAGCCCCACCCCAATTACCACAAACTGTGTGCCTACAATTCTGCTTCGTGATTTTTAAAAGAAGGTTATTTAATTAATCAAATGATGCAGACTGCTATGTAGAGATGGAGAGAAAACTGCTGCCAAATCATTTCTTTATGACATGAGGTAGCTGCAGCACCTCACTCCTGTAGCAGCTGAACTTAGTGGAGAAGAATAAGATTCCCAATATGCTGCTGGAGATGTTGCTAGAACACAAACATATGTCTGTGTACACACACACAGACATGAAAGTGCAAAGATTGGCGCATGAGGTTTTTCTGGAGGGCATTTTTTCTGTTTTTCCCTTCCTATTTCACAAGTCTTTTGCTGCAAACAGTTTAATCGTTTCAAGGAGCACAGAAACCTGGCTTACAACACTTAGATACAGGTGTTGACACTAAAGATTGCCATTGGGAGGGTATTTACAGGAATAAAGAGACTATTTCTTGAGTACCACATAATGTAGAAATTTGGCTTCCTCTTGCCTCTAAAAAAATAAGACAAAGATGCTGAGTCATCATGCCACAGACTCACAGAATTGTTTGGGTTGCAAGGGACCTTTAAAGACCATGGGCAGGGACACTTTTAACCTGATCATGTTGTTAAAACCCCCATCCAAGCCAACCTTGAAGATGTTCAATGATGGAGCATGCACAACCTCTCTGGCTATCACAGAGAAGACAGATGACCTTTAAATATATTGCTTATAAAAAATCTATCCAGCACAATATGCAGTGATACGAATGCCATGGTTAAGAATTAAATAACACAGAGAAGAAAGCAGTAATGAGAAACTGTTTTATGAGTCCTACTGAATATGTAAAAGCGGACTCTGAAAATAATCCTTTTCCTAAACAGCTTTTCTATTCTCCTGGAGGAGAGACATTCAGCAAATTTACACACAAACATTGTATTTGAATGGAAATAAGATCAACCAAACAAATTAGTCCATTTTCTTTCAAGACAGGACAGGACTGTCTTGTAGAGGGCAATTTACATTACAGCTGAAAATTAACATATGTAACTTCTTTCATTCTTATTTCACAAAGAGTAACAAATCTGGAAGCAATCTGTTTCCAATTTCAACACAAAAACCACATCCAAAATCGCCCCAAGAAAGAGACACTTCCCAAAGAATGGTACAAATGCCTTGTTTCTAAAAACATGGTTCTTACTTCTCAGTACAATTTTCCTGAACTAGTGTTACTCCCCTTACAGATAACTTTTTTTTTTAAATTTTATCCTTTCAGCAAAAGGACAGCCCACGTGACTCTGAAATTCTCTCTTTAAATATTCAGGACTATAGGCTCAAAGTGCCTTCATGATGGAGGATGTTCAATCCTTAAATTCGTTATCGCTTCCTATAGAAGATGGTGCCATATCATCTTTGTACTTCTTATTCAAGTCTGAGAGAATATTTTCTACTTTCTCAACTCATCATTTGCATGTATGTATAAAAAATAGATTCTCAGAAAATCTCTCAGACAAGTTGACAAAATTTTGATTTCAAAAATTTCACCCAATAAATTATTGTAATGATGCTTCCATTTTAAAACAGTCAAAATCAGAAGTGGAGAGTAAGAAAAGGTTAATGTCATCCCACATGAGACATATTTGAATATGACCAAAAAGTCCTCCTTTAAATTTCTTCAACTGTGCTGCACTTTAATTCACTTTGTTCTAATAGCCCTACAATTCTTCTGAAATACAAAGCTCTTTGAAAATTCACTGTCTTATGAAATGCATGTGAATTTGCATTTCCCAAAGCTTCACTGCAAGTCAATTAAAAGCTCAAGTTCTGCTAAAGAGTAGTTTCCAGGGTCCTATAAAAGTGTGGGTTTTTTTAAAACAAGATAAAACTTCTGATTTTAAGACAGAGACTGAAAAACGAAGAACAGGTGTTTCTTCCATTGGCTTCTATAATGTCAGCCTCCAGGTCCACAGCTGGAATAAACTTTAATCTCCCCAAGATCAAATACTTTTGAGAAACTAGCCCTGGCATTAGATTTTTTAAAAATGAGACCTAGAACTATGTGTTTGGTTTAAGTTATCACCTGTCAAGAATAACTTATAAAAAGCCATATGCAAGTGAATAATTACTTTCCCATTTTAGAGATTAAGTAATATTAAGCAGATGTGGAGTGACTTGTTCAGACACTCCATAATTAGTTGCCTGTCAAAATTAGAAGAATCTAATAAAAACCTGATTATTCAAAGTACCTATCTTTATTTCTGTCATTTAACACATATAATCTTAGAACACTGATATTAAAATAACAGTAAGTATGCTATTATTATGGCTCCCACTTTACCTCAAAATTTCATTGGAAAAGATATATAGTTTGTTCTGGGTCTTCTTTTGGTTTGAGAGTTTGACGAGGAAAGGTTGTAGGTTTTGGTTTGTGTTCTTGGTTTGGATTTCTGTAATTTTTTTTAACTGGAGTGGCTCTAAACTTAAGGTGACAAAAATGTATTTAATGCCTTCAAAATCATTCTAACTTGAACAGACTTGAAGTCGAGTAACTTAGGCATAGGCTTTCTTTTAATTTTTAAGACCTATTTAAAATCAGGGAAAAGATGCAAACCAGAAACTGAGAAAAGAAAAAAAAAAGATGAAATTATACAGAAAAAAAAAAAAACCCAAGAAAAAATTGGGTCATTAACCATATTTAAATTTGAACATGCAATTCAGAGACTTGAACATGAATAAAAAAAATTACAGAAGTGACACTTGTGGAGGTATCAAACTTGTTCTTGTTGCTGCATGATCTCTACTGATCAATTTAAGTTCACAAGAAGCCAACCAAGGAGAGAGAAGCATTTTGACAGCAGCCAGTTGTAGGAAACAGACCATTTTGAGAAAATTTTCTTATTTATCATAGAATCACTAGGTTGAAAGAGGCCTTCAAGATCATTAAATCCAACCCATGCCCTAACACCTCAACTAAACCCTGGCACGAAGTGCCACATCTGGTCTTCTTTTAAACACATCTAGGGATGGTGACTCCACCACCTCCCGGGCAGACAACTCCAGAACTTTATCACTCTTTCAGTAAAAAAACTTTTTCCTAATATCCAACCCATATTTCCCTTGGTACAGCTTAAGACTGTGTCCTCTTGTTCTGTCAGTTGCATCAACAAAAGAGGTAAAAAGGGAGCAAGAAAATTTCCACCATAATTTAAAAAAAAGTTCTCTCTTTAATAAAACATTAATACAATGTGAAATAATTCCACCTACTAGCTTTCTGGGAACCAAGACCTAGGTTTTGTTTTCCTCTAGTCAGCAGAACAACACCTGTAAAAAATGTACACCTTATTTTCTGTCACCAGTGATAAGCACCTAAGTAATAAACAGACAGAGAAACCCAGGAAAGAAGAATAACCTTCCTACTCTTCCTGTAATCACTTTTAGTATCAGCAATTTGCCCAGCTCACTAATTTAAGAAAAAATATATTTTATGATCTACTTGGCAACTTTGAGAAAACAACCCCAGCAGTCACTGTAATATGAACATTAAAGCAAACTAGGAAATTATTTTACAAACCAAAAGGACATGTTACATTCAAGCCTAGAATCTAAATTCTGCTCTCCTCAGCATTTAAATACTGCAGTCGATATATTTAGTTAGATTTTCCAGTCACTTCTGCCTTAATCAAGTCCTTTTACGGTTTGGAAAAAGATGAAGAAACTTAGCTCACATAGACTTTGCCTACAGGTCTGTCACATGACTAGATATAAAGCTTAAAAATTTGTCTACAGATTTTGAATCTCATTATTAACATACCAATTATGTGAGGACCCCTTTAATTACTTACTACTGTATTATTACCAATTACTACAGAATACTTAGAGTATATTGTGGCACATTTTATCTGGGAAAATGTGTAATTAATTTGTCAAATTACTCCAAAAGACTACACCAGAATTCTACCTAATATAAATGCTTTTGCACCCATAATTCCTGGTACTCAAATTCCTAACCAGAGGTTAGTAAAAACCCTGCAAAATTAAGCACTGATACAGGGATTCCACAGCAGAATCTGCCAAACACAACTTGTTTCTTAGAAGATTTTTTTTAAACCTCCCTTGTTGGCCTCTTTCCAAGGAAGAAGAGGGTATCTGAATATTCTGTATTTAATGGTCATGGAAAAGGCATTTCTAGGAATTAGATCTCAGCTGCAGGCATGACTCCTAATCCTTCATTTTTAAAAGCAAGTACAACTTGACTGAGATCATGATTTTCCATGCTAGATCATCACTGTACAATAATTTACTCTTTATAACAAAGTGCAGCTAATGTAAGATAAAATTCCTGAGAAAGAGGACAACTGCAGCGCCCAGGATTTAAGAATTATGTACATGTTTTATAACAGAACATGTATGCTTAACTGGCCCTTAATAAAGGGTAAAAGTAGTTGAGGAAATGGGACCACAGTAAGTACTCACATCCAGATCTCCTCTTCCCTATTTATCCTCTGTTCCAGACAAAATGTAATGCAACTCTGTATTCACTTATGCAACTCTAAAATCAAATTGTAGGTAGCAATCCACATTTTTATTAACAAAATTCAACTTCTTTCCCTTGAGGGAAAAAATTCAAACCTTCAAACCATTTAGTATTTTACAAAGAAAAAGTACTATTCATCAGCTTGACAGGGCAACCAAGAGGTATTTCCCTGATTCTGGGATCTTAGAGGATTTTCTTTCAGTATTACCCTTTTTGCCTCTAGTCATCCCAGTGAAACATCTCCTCATGGTTCCTTTTACAGGTTGAAGAAAAATAAGCCTTGCAAAGCATCTTAGCCCTCATACATAAGCATTTCCACTTTTCTAATTTTTTTCCTCTTTCTTTTCTCACATACAGATAACATAATTTTCCTCTTTGGTCTTAGAAATAGAACACCAAAAAAAGATTTCTTGAAGCATAAGGTAAAATTTACATCCGACATTACCCTACTCACATTTCTCTTCTCATCCCTCCTTCACTTTCATGGGATTTATATCAATAAACTCTGCAGAAGATGTATTTATAGCACTGGTAAAGCTGTTTTTACTGTCCAGAAAGTAAGTCAAAGTGCCAGGATGGTGCAGTCGTGGCTGGAACACTTTCATGGGACATGGTTTCAACTCTTGAGAAGGAATAAAAGTGAGCATACATCTCCAGCACTTTTTACAAGTTCTTTGACAATGTCCTAGAATACAGGAGGAAATACCAGGAGCATTCCTTATTGATCTATTATTATTCCTTATGCCATTAGGAACCTCATTCCACTGTGTTTCCTAAGTAAGGGAGTTCACACCTCTATCTCCTGTAGAAGATCCAGAGCTGTATATTCCACAGGACTTCCATACTTTACTTCCCTGCTTCCCTCAACTCAGGAAAGAACCAGGTTTGAAAGCACATCTTTGTCATTAGCTATGCTTACAGAGGCTGATATACTCTGGCTGAAGTTTCAGTTTTGCTCTTCATTTATCTCAGAATAAACAAATAAAACACACACACGCAGTCACTTCTGTGTTTGGGATCTAAGCCCCAGTAGCAGGTACAAGCCTAGTGCCTGGGTAACTTGACCTATTTGCTACATAAAGCTATTCCACCTTATATAAATTGGCTTGGGAATAATAACCTGTCCTCAGGACACCGTAGTTTCTACTTCTACTTATCTTATCTCTCTTTTTATGAATACATACAGAAAATGGGAAAGATGACTGTTACTCAAGCTTGAAGATGCATGACTTACTTCACTTCTCTAGTTACTTTTAAACAAAACCTTCAATACTATTTCATATAAGGTGCAAGTTCCCTTTCCTCACTATGCAGGTAATGTACCTAAAAACATCACTCTAAAAGGTCACATTGCTGTATTTTCAGTCTGCAATAAGCCATACTGCATTAGATGAAATTCATGAAACCTTTGATTAAAAAATGAAAATGCATATAACAAGCTCACAGAAGGGGAACACTGTATAGAATTATCATCTCATGCATACACACTCTCTAAAAGGAAGTGAAGAAGCAAAAGAACATGGTTTCCCAAAGAGAAATGGCACATCACATATTTTAAGCCAAGGCAGAGCCTTCCTAAAGTGTAATAAAAATTGGTCAGGTAGAAGTCATTTGGGCTTTATAAGCTCTATCCTAGAATGCATAAGGATGACAAGGCTAACGAAGACTAACTTATTCCATTACAATTCTTCAGTGGTACCATATATAGTCCATTATGTATAAATCTACATCTCAAGCTTCATTTTTCAGAGATGATTATAGACCCAAAGGACAAAGACTCCAAAGTAAAAAAGCGGCACATCTCAAAAAGCCTTGTGGAGTCAGTTCTGCTTTTTAAAGTAAACACTTATGTTAGTGAGTCATAATAAAACCTTAAGATTGACACCTAAGTTTCCACAAATAAAATCTTCCAACTTCATCTTCCATATGACTGCATAAGAGCTTACCATATTACAAACACAGATTTGCATATTACTTGCCTCTTTTTTTTCACGTTCCATTTATATTAGATTACTTTAGTCTCAGAAATACACAGAAGAGTTAGAGAGAATTCCAGAAAATAAATCTTTGAACTCACATTAGGAATTGGGGAAAATCATATACAGTAGGATCATCAAATAATGATTAAGCAGACATAAATCACTGCTTAAATGCAAAAAGGAAACTATTTTCTAATGAACTCCCATCAGGAGATTATTTTTTCCTAAGAAAGCAGCAATAAATTGCTATCCATGCATCTTTCATCAAGAGAACCAGCATTTTGCAGTTCTGTTTCCAAAATATTTGAAGAATCAATTGTAATTTGCAACTGTACTCTAAGTAATAAATAAATAAATATGCTTTTGAAGTATCTCCTTGGCTGCTTTCAAAGCCTTTTAACTATCAAATACTATGGTCAGGTTCTAACAACCATATCAAAGAAGTTGGTATCAACTTCTGAAGGTAAAAGGGGAGAAGGACCAAGTCTGAATGCCTTGGTGTTGGCTCTACTGCAAACTCTTACTGCATGTAAGTACCAGATTACCTTCAGATACTGAAAATAGTATCTGTGTTAAAAAAAATAATCATCTATATCAATAGAATAAGAGCCTTCAAAGCATTTCGGGTTTTTTTTTTTAAGCAGCAAGCTGAAAAGCAGTCATGATAATAGTTGCAGAGAGCTAACCTGCCTTTCACCTACTTAGACTCTTTATTCACTGAACCAGTCTGGGCAAGGATATAATCAGCTGCTTCTTTGAGAAAGTAGAACTAATTTTCAGAAAGATTATTTGTCACACATTTCCTGAGAAAACTGAAAAACTCTGTGGGTTTCAGGAAGAGCTTGACACTTGCCCTGCATTCTTCAGCAGATTTTCAATGCACACAGGACTGTTCAATATTTCTGCACAGCTCAAGTACATATCTTTCAAAAAAACAAACAAGAAAACAAAAACCATTCAAAACCAGATTCTCACCAAGCACTGAGAACTCAGTGCTGGTAGGGCATGGAAATCAAACAGACAGAAAGGTTTTAATCAGCCATGGTGAACCAATGCTGAGAGCAGCTCTTACTCCAGGGAGCAACAACTCATCAGAAGATACAGACTTATAGCCCTAACCCATCACTCTTCAAGTATCCTCAGATATCCTTCAGTTTTAGTTACATTATAAATGACCTGAACATATTATTTGAATATACAGAGAATCTATTTTCTTGCAAATTCTACAAACAAGAAATCAGCATGAAAAGAACTGCTCTAGAAAATGCAGGTGAGGTTTTAGAAAAACAGGCAGGGATTTGCAGTGGGGTTGGAGGCATTATCCAGACAACCTGAAGTGGCCAGTCATTTTGCAACAGAATGCTACTGTCAAAGTGAAGTGCTGAAGTACTGCAAACATAGAGTAATTGGGAGGTCACTTTTTATATGCAATTTTCAAGCCATCCCTCTTGCCGTATTAAAGGGCTTGGAAGCTCATCAAGTAGTGGCCTGAGATCCTAATCAAAGGAAAATGTGGCACAAGGCTGCATGCCTTGTGCCAGCAGCAAGGTAAACATGTTCTTGAATGGCAGCTGATCACATGCCACCTTAGGACCCGATGTACTTGAGGTTATCTGAACCAGAAAAACAGCATTTAGGGACATAGACAATGTTTCTCCTATGCATTTCAGCAGGCTCAAATACTGTGCTGGGTAGCACAAGAGAAAAGCTTGCCCAGTTAACAGACACAAGGATTTACATAACTGGCCTTTCTCTGGCATGCATATTATTCTTCAGCATCACAACTATTAAGTTACCAGATTTTTAGAGCTACTCACTAATCAAAAACCCATCAAGATCCATGCATTTGCAGCTGAAGAATATAGTGTCAAGGAAATTTCTTTATATATTGTGTGAGGAAGTGGCACTTCCTGCAGCTTTGCTGCCTTTGAGAGGCTGGCACGTCAAGCACTGACAGGAGAATGAATAGAGCCAGTCATGCTAAACATGCATCCTATTGTTTTGGGCTGCGTCGGTCAGATCCACTGTCAACACATTTTCTGTTTCTCCCTCTGCCTACCCCACCACGATTTTTTGTTGCTGTTGTTGGCAAGTTATACTCATCCTATTTGATTCAAGAAGAATATGCTGCAAACCATGCTGCATCTGCCAGAGCCAGGCTTTTAAAGAAACACATGCACATTTACTTAATTTTTTTTTCTCTAAAAGGCCACCAAGAGTAACCCATTGGGAAGTAGGAATGGCTTCCTCCAAGACTAGCAGCTTGACCAAGCATCTGATCCACAACTCAGCCTGAGTCAGCCCTGTGTGGGCAGAAAAAGCTCAGGTGAGTTAGAAACATCCAACAGGGGAAACACAAGTTGGGAGTCAAACATAGGCAAATTCTGAATGCACTGCAGATATTTGAGGCAATTTCTCTTCTACTAAACGAAAAACTGCTGTTTGTCTACTTTGTTTTTCCAATAAACTCATCTCTTTAAAATAAAATAAAATTATTTTAAACAAAATTAAATTTATTAAATGCAAATGAAAACTGTTTTCTGTCTTTACAAAGAGATTTACAAATTATGAGGAGAAAGAATTTTTTTTAAATGGTGCTATGCTCTAGGAACATATTTTATCTGCAGTGCCACAAACAGACACATTTCTTAAAAAACCCCATTTTCCAGGACTTCACTGCTGTCTGGAACCTTTCCAGATGGGAAAATGTTCATCAGTAGGGAACAAAAAATAGTTGAAAGATCCTTCAAAAAGTCATGAAGCCTAATTTAGATTCTACCACAGAATTTAGGGAGCAAGGACAGTGACTTGCAAGACCTTAAAAGTCAACGACAAGCCAGAAGGAAGCCTTTGTTTTATTTAATTTTCAAAAGACATTAACCTGGCAACCAGCCTTCAGTTTAAAGAACAATAATAAAATGTAGGCACACTGAAAAGTGCTTCCTCTCAGGTTTCCCCTTAGGGAAAGCAACACATTTGTCAGGATGGGGAATGTCATCTCTTGCCTTCCCTGTGGCCAAGAACAGAACCTGCCTGAAGAGATGTTTATATACAGGCACTATGAATGAAATCAAATGATGATAAAAAGATAAGTTGCCAGGGTTCTGGCCTACATGCATTTAAAGGAAGCCTGAAACTACAACCTGCAGGGAGAGGCTGTCAAAGCAAAGGATGGCAGAAAGTCACCCTGCTAGACAAAATAGGAAAGACTCTGATAGCTATTTCTTCTCAATCACATAAGCTGCATCACATCACTCTTTTAACCCTGAAGCTTCAGGAAAGATAAAATAGGTTACTGCAATGACAGAGAATCAAACAGGAAATAAATGATGCTAGGAAGAGTGGGATCAAAAGAGAAAAAATGACACAGAAACAGAGGCCCATCAATCTGTTTTGGGAAAGCTTGGCAACTGCAAGAACAGAAAATATTTTTTCTAAGTTGCAAGATCTCTTAAAAGTGACAGACAGAAATTGAATAAACACTGCTCCTCCAAGGAGGAGGGTGGAAAGGTGATGGTCACATAAGGTTACAGTACTTAACGGGATATCCCTGATCAACAGAGATATTACAAATTAAGAGATTTTTAAACTTTACTCCTGCTTCTCAATTTTATGCTTCTTCTGATGACACCATTGGAATATGATAGATTTACTAGATTATTTAATCCCATTTTACTTCAGACTCCAGAATTAATGAATAGGGGAAGAATGAAATGGCTTGCCAAGGCTGAGTTCTTCGACAAGTACCTTGAGTAATATTAAAGACTGGACAGTGTATTCTGTACTAATCATGGCCCAGAGAAAATTATTTCAAAAAAGCCAAAACAAAACAAATAACAACCCCACATACACTTTTAAACCTTTATTGACCAAAAGACCCTCAAATTCGTGGGTTATACCATCTGCAGAGTTAGGAAACAAAAGAACAACTTCACCTTGTCAAGTTTTCACACCCACATGCTTCAACATTAACTTGCTAACTGGGTAACAGGACTGATTACAAAATGTCCCAATTTTTATCCTTTGGGAAACATCCCTGAAAGAAACTTGTTATGCGACATCAGACTACAACACAATCAAGTGTGGATCCTCTTAAAAGGTCTCCTTAATTTCTTCTTTAATCCTTCTTTCAACGTTCTGTTCACCAGGCACTGGTGAACAGAATCCTTTTTTGCATTCTCTCTTCTCACCTCTTAGCTTTCCCTTTCAGCCTTAGCTCCTTTTTTTTTTTCTCTGCTCCATTTACCACACTATCTCTTATATATTCCTAACTTAATCAGCTAAGATACTGCATTCCTTTGCAGTCTCTCAGAAACATGTTTTTCAATCATACCTATAAGGCATTTTGAATTTAAATACAATGCTTAAAACCAAAACAGAAAAAAGTATCAAAATAAGTCTAATAATTTATAGAAGTTTTCTACTTTCCATCCCAAAAACATTCTCTCAGTTACACCTTTAGATTTACTTCTTTAAAACAAAGACATTTGAAAGAAACTGGGACTTCAGTTTCCTGGTTTCCAGCTGTATAATTACTTATAGAATTGCCTACCTATTTATTTTCCATGCCAAACCCTAATTGCCAGGCTCCTCCCACATCCAATTTCTTAGAGCCTAAGAAAGTGGACAAGTAAATGGGTATCACAAGACAGGAGTGCAAATGTTAAGAGACAATTTTATAAATCAACTCAAAAAGCTACATGAGATTTTAGTTAATATAATTGAATTAGGATTGGCTACTTGAAAATGGAAATAAGAACAGAACAGGTTATTTATAGGTTATTTTTAGGTCATTTATATTTTGGCCCTATTTTTTGAAAGAAAAAGAAATCCAAGCCTTCTGAAAACAGTCAATTTCAAGTCTTAAATAAATTGCATGAAGATTGCACAGTTCTTCATGTACCTATCTTTTGATACTAAAGCAGCATGGGCCATGCATTAGCACTGGAGCACTAAGGTAGAATTTATTTTGACCTCAGACTTGTGTAGCCGCTCAAAGAAAGTCAGTAAATGTGCAGATGTCCATATTCCAAGGGAATGCAAATTCATCTATCAAAGTGCAAATTCAGGAAGTCAGGAAACCTCACCTTGGATTAATTTCTGGTACATTTGCTTACTCTTATCATTCAATCCCTAAAATCAGAAAAGCTTTAGCAGCACAGTAACCAGTTTTCTTCTCAAGAAATGCACTAGGCTAGATTTGCTCCACGTATGAACATCTAGTGATTGCAAACTTGCCATTTTATCAGGAGAAGATTCTTATCTGTAATAATTACTGTTATGACATCCAGCAGCACTACTAATCTGATGTTACAGGTTAGTTCAGTTATTTCAGTATGAGGTATTAATAATTAAATTAGCTGTGAAGTTTTCTATAGAAAAGACTTCATAATTTGCAGTAGAAGTTTTTACTTATTCTAGAAGGATTTAAATGAAGCATTCTGCATCATTAAACTCAGTCTGCTTTAATTTAAATAAAAGTACTGCAGCAAGACAGAAATCAAACAGTCCCAAGTGCAGCAGCAAGAATGTCTATCATTTCACAGACACACCATTATGTCAGAGATGTCATTTTTCTGCGAACAATACACTATGCAATTACAATATGCAATGAAGAGCATCTGGAAACTAAAAATCAACTTATGCCTGTGTAAAGACTCCCATTAGCTTCCCTGGGCATTGAATCAGGCTGTTACTGCAGATCAGTCAGTGTAATTTCCCCCAGTGTGTCAGACTAATGACACTAACACAGCAAAGAACAGCACATCGCAAGCAGCTGATGACCAAATTGCCCAAAGCACTCATGTACCACTGAAGCCTGCCCGTCAGGCACAATTTCATAACCTTCTGAAAGGCTTTCAGACTCCAGACAACATGCTCTTGCTGTCATTAGAAACATACTTCTTGACTTTCCCCAATCCATTAAAGGTCAGTACTCACAGTCATTTCTGCCTACCAAGAGGCAGCATTCTGACACTGCTTTACAAATATTGATTCCAACTGGGAATTTTTTCAGCCCAAGTTATGAAGATTCATTGTCTGCTTTCTACAGAATCAAAGTCACAATAGTATAGATCTTTACCATGTCCTTACTCCTCCAGCATACAGCAGAGATTTAAAACTGACATCTTTCTAGCCCTCTCAGAGCACACTGCTCCAATAGAATTTATGCCATCACCTTGGACAAGCTGGGCTGTGCAAATTCCACCTCCACTCATTTGTGAACAAATGATTATGTTGCAAAACCCTAGATGTATCACTAAGCTTACATAAGTCAACTTGCTTTTCAAGACAAGCTTTTAAGATTCCTAACTTAGCTGCTAGTTTTATTGAAAGCCAAGCATTAATAACCTTTGTAGTCAAGAACCTAAGGTCTTATGGTTTTCTGATAGTGTGCTAACATAGGTGTGAATAAATAGGTCAGTCAGCCTATAGCCTCAGTACAGGGTACCAAGTCACAATATACACCTTCCAAGCCAGATTAACCCAAATGAAATCAGGCATAAGGCTTGGAGCATGCAAATTATTTCATTTGATACCAAATAACCTCTGAAGCATTGCACCACAGCATCTAGAAACTTCTTGCATTTTTCCTTACAAAACACCTTCCCATGTAAATATGTTACACTTGTTTTCCAAAAGCCCTCATACTTAGAACCTGAAACTCTTCCCTTGTTCTGCCCCATGTGTGACAGGTGCAAAAAGATTTTTGGTTCCTAATAGGAAAAGATAACATGTACATGGTCTTACTGAAATCAGTATTGCTCTAATTTCTCAAGTGAGGCATACACTTGCACACTGACAGTGTTTAGAAGCCATTTGAGATGTGCTCCATTCACCTTCCCTGTGTGAGATCCTGAGAACTCAGCACCTCTAACCATCAGATCAATACTGCATGCTTAAACAGTGTCTTTGTCAAAGCCTCCTCTGAGCTCATACACCCAAGAGAGCTGAGATCAACCTAAGTAATTCTAGTGTGAAAGATTTCTTGCAGAGTAGTCTTCAGAAACTCGTTTTTCTACACAGCTGTCTATTTAGGCCTTAGTAAGGAATAAATTACAAAACTTAATCTCTTTCATTTGATTTAGGCTTGTTTTTCACTCTCTTCTTGCTTTGATTTACCTTATCTATGTTTCCAGACAACACTAACTTTAAGAAATGCATTTCTGTTCCACAGAAGTGCAAGCTCACGGCTGCTTTGATTCCCTTAAGTCAGGTCTTCCAAGACAGAGTCTGGGGAATACCTCCACCGTGTTAGATTGTTTTAGACTTTTGTTTTTATCCTTTTTGCATCATTGTCCAGAGTAAGTGTGGCAATATTAAGACCACCTCTCTTACTTGAAAATTTTGTCACATAGAAAGAGGAAAGACGGAAGACCTGAAACAAATTAGCAGCTCTTAGAGGACCCTGGGTTAATAATGTTATAGAACATCAAAAGTAGAGCACACTGGCATCTTTGGGGAACTTGTTTCTTGCCAAAGAAGCACAGAGTTTCATGACTGCACGTTCTGTTCTCTGCATCAGTAGCTCACAGAATGGTTTCAAGGAACTGAGAGCAAGGTTTCTCTGCTTAGAAGAATGAGAGGTCAAGGACACAGATACAGACATCCACCAGTTCCAGGAAAGGGCTCACAGATTAGAGAAAAAGATGGGTGAAAGAAATTGGCTGGAGGTCAGTTTGGATGTTTATAGATAATACACTCTGAAATCATTCAAACCAGTTGTCAAGTGTACAGAACAACTATTAGCAATAAACAGGCAAGTTTCTGATGGTATCTCCTCTAAAGTGGGCAAAGGTTTCTGCTGGAATCCTTTTTGGCCTCTATGTGGTTCTCATCACCATCAGCTTCTTATCAAAATTGAACCATCTTGTAGTTGGCTGGATTCTGTAGAAAACAGTAACTCTGATATTTTGGGGATTTTTTCTTTACTTTAAGTGAAATCCAATCCTATGCGGACTGTAGTTTACCAAGCCTCAAATGACTCAGATGGTGAATTGCTCTGGGTTAAAATATATTTCTGGTCTTGCTTTAAAACTATTTCCCTTTGTATGGAAAATAATGAGACTGAGACTTGCAAGGTGCATTAAGGCACACATGTACAACTTCAACTGACATGGCAAACCATTGTCTAGTCAGTAAATCCTAAAGATGTTTGGGGATTCTGAGACTGTAGAGTCTAAATTACTGGGCTTGCCTTCTAGTTCAAGAAATAAAGGTTCATGTTTCCAGACTAAGGGCCTCTTTTCACATGTCCAGTTCAAGGAACATTTTTACAGTTTGAAGACGTATTAAAATTGAGTCACAGTCACTAGCTTACAAATACTGTGTTGAGCAGATTTTCTTCAGTTTAAACAGGATGATGTTCCACACACTACATCACCTCATTTTTTCCTCTATCATTATTTTTAGATACAGTTATGCTTTTATACCTTTCATTAACTTCCTGAATCGTGGATATAGATGCTTATGCAGAAATTGCTACACCTCTGTTTTGAGTTAGGAAGCCAGCTTTCATTTCCTTTGGTATATTACTATTTTGAACAACACAGCAAGAGATAAAATACATGAAATTACATTTGTAAGAACACAACAAAATTGGCATGGTGACCCATAATCAGATGCAGTCTCTGAAACCACTGTGAAATTGATCTTTTTGAAAATTACAAGATTTTGTTAACACCCCTTTAAAGTACTACTTTTCACCAGTACTTATAAACACCTTTTTTAAAGGCACACAGAAAGAATTATGCATCATAAATTAATGTCACAGTAAACTTCAAGTGAGAGTTGGATTTAAAAGGAAAAAAAAAACCCACAAAAAAGCAACTGAGCACAAGGAATCACTCATTAAACCCCAAGAATGAGAAATGGTGAATGCTTAGATATTGCTACCTTCACCAGTCCAGCAGACTGCATAATTTACACTCAAGATAGGACAAGCTTTGCCAAAGTGAAGAATGTATCTTTTTTTCACAAGCCTTATAGAAGGTAATTTTCTCAGACTATATAATCCTCCATTCCAATTTTAGCAGTAGAAAAAATGAAAATGTAGTCAGAATTAGTCTACTATGCTAAGTACTCCAGGATCTTAAACTATAACCTGGGTAATCAGCTAGAGTATATTGTTTACTTTAATCCAAATAAAAATGAAAACCAAATTGATGTCAATTATTAAGGTGCAAAAGATTTATCCTTGGAATTCAGTTGCTTAAACTGGTTCTGTATAACAAACCGTAAACTTGAAAATAATAAACAATCAGATTCTGCCGTTCTTCAACCACATAAAACTTACTAAGGCTATCTTTTCTTACCAAACAACTGGAAAATATCACATTACTGTCATCCACTTACAATAAACTGAACACCTCATTATGATCTCTAACTACACAGTATTTCAGCTTCCATTTGAAAAAAAAAAAAAGAAATAAACTAAAAACCCAAAACAAACCAACAACAACAAAAAACCATAAACAAACAAAAGTGCAGCCAAAAGATCTTCATTTCATATCCAGACATTCAACCAAACAACAGCATTTAAGGGCAGCTCAAACCAATAAGAGGTTTTTCTACAGATTTGAGCGTGCAAAAATCAAGCACTTCCATTTTCTCTCACAGGTTTTATTAGCAAAGTTTAAAAAAAGCCTTTATTTTGAAGTTAACTGTGATGTTGGATCATGGGTTTTCCCCATTAGAATATAATTCAGACAAGAGTAAAGTAACCACCTGTAAACTATCAAACACAAAATACCAGCCCAAAACTCACTAATGCCCCTTTCTTCATTGCAGAATGCATGCAAACTCTCGGAGAGGAAAACTGCAGGATTCACTCAAATATAATTAGCACTCCAAGAGCATCTGTATCAATGAAAAATAAATTCATAGAAAAACCTTAAAGTAAAGGGTTTAGAGAATTCAGTTCAAAATGTAATGAGGACGTGGCTTTCTTCAAAGTGGAGATGGATGTGTAAATCCTCACCTTAACATACAAAAACAATTTATGAATGGCTATGACTGGGTTTTCCAGATTGCGGTGGAAACACACCTAGAAATACTCCTACGTATGCTTCTCTGGAAAGCCAATGGCATAATGTTAGTGTCTTACCACACTGAAAAAGAAAAACAAACAGGCCTACACAGGGGTAAAAGGCTTGGAATTAGCACACCAGAAAAAAAATCCACTGTGGGAAAAATGTGCACAGCAACAACACAAAGATGCCAGGTCTGGTGAGGCAGATTTGGGTAATCTCTCTGGACAACAACTCTCACTATGGCCATCTGTGGAACTGGGAAAGGAAGCAAATCCTTCCAGACACACAGTCCCAAGTTATGGGAAGGGCACATAGAACCTCATGAACACTTGGGGGCTTGACTGGATCCAAGTGGTACCTCCAGAGGAACCCACTGGGGACCCTCACCACTGAGACCAGAAGGGCCATCAGGACACTGCAGGCACCCATGTGGTGGCGACCATCTTTCTAATAACTTGGCTCTTTCTCCCTTCCCCTCTACTGTCCTCCTCCCCAACATTCACATTTAACATTCACATTTACTGTTAAATAAAATCCTACTACTGCCCTTAGCACATGGTCTCAATTTGTACTTTAATGGGGCCAGAAGCATCTTTTAATAATCAAACCCTAACATTATTTTGTGTCATAAGTGAGATCATAACAAATAGCCTGCATGTATTTAACATGAACCAAAGAACCTCAGTTGTGAGGCTATGCATCATAAAGAAAAGAGGCCTGTATCCTAGCTAAACTTGTGTGGTTTTGTAATTAGCATGTCTAACTAGCAGTTAACATTATTACAATGAATTCTAGCCTGCAAAGCTCAAAACTATAGTTTTAGTGTCTCAGGCAGCAAAACAAACATCTGTTCCCTGAAAAGTAAGAAAAATTTGGTCTTGATGTCTGAACATTACCTCCTAACCAGAAATAAATGATCCAAAAAGAAAAATTAAAATTTGGATCTTCTTGGCATACAAATTCTTCTATAGATCTGCATTAATTCTGCATGAATATGATAAAATTGTCACCCTGTGGCTGTTTTCTGTGAGATTCTGCAAAATAACAACAGGGTAATAAAAGAATTGCTGGAACTCTTTGTAGCATTGGAGCGATAAAAGACCAGAGCTGTCCATGGGGACTAGGAATAGAGAAATGCTTTTTTCTACCGTCCAGAGAAGTCATGGACCTTATACTTGCTTTCCAATCCAAATTATAATGCTTGCCCCTGTCATAATTAGAATTGTAAAGCTCAAAGTAGATTTCCTAATTTAGCTGGCTGCTTGATGTCAATAATTTTCATGGATGTAAGGAAGACCATTGTGGGGAAAGAAAGCCTATTACATAGTGCCCTGAACTTTGCTGGTGAGGCAACTTGCTTACTTCTGAAGAATAATTAGCATGGTTGGGCACCAGTATATTATAATAACAGCAACAAATAAAAACAATCACACCTTTCAAGCAGGAGAAAAAGTGCTGTTGGTGAAGGCCAAAAACCTTAAACACCAGGTGATGATACCCCTTGTACTAGCACAGAAGGAAATAAAAGTCAGAGTTATTACTGAGATCTATTTCCTTGGCTCCTTGAGCAAAACGTCAGCAAACTGACTGAAATGACAGTGACAGTTGTTAAACTTTTCTTCAAGAAGTAGTTCAAAGAGTCAGTGTGAAACAAACAAGACTCCTGTGCTTTCCATACTGATACACCTTGCTTTTCTATTGTACAGGGTTTGGATTTTTTTCTCTTATGTACTGACTTGAGGTTTTTTGTGCAGTGAATTTTTGTTCTTTCATATTCATTTTCAGTATGGCCATGCTGACAGGTTAAATTTTAGGTTGAGAAAAACTCTGAGATGGTTTCTGATACTTCTCAAAAAACACTAACAGAAGAGATAAAATAACATCTTCATAAAGTCCGGAAGCTCATTTCTTTCTTATGCCAACACAGCTGATAGATAATCTGTTATTCTCTTGTAAAAATGGACAGAACAATACAAAGTTTTCTGGAAAACCATGACAAACATTGGAAAAGGAAGCCTGTAACCCTTCCAGGGCTGATGTGAAGCTCCTGCAGCTGGCAGCATTAAGGAAACTTCCCCGCCTGACCATCCTGGAGCCACTCTTGCTCCACCTGAGATGGGACCAAGGCCCCTTCACAGTTACATACCCCACACTGACACCAGGTTTCCTTACTGACTTGATCCTAAGTTTCCCAGAGCACAGTCTTAGACATCCAGACCCTTCAAATAATTTGGTTATTGTGTCACGTCTAAACAACAGAATGACAGCTCAAGCTGGTGCCTCCAGCTTGACCCCGAACAAAGGAGGGACCTCGAAAAAAGGAGCCTCTGGAGTAATATAAATTCACAGCCTAAGGACAGGAGAGTCTGGAATGATCAGCTCCTGCTGTGTCCCATCCCCTGGCTGGACCACGGGTCCCAGGGCCCTCTGTTCTGCACTTCATGGCCTCTTGCCTGGGGCTCAGGCTCCTGCCCCCCCAAGCTACCCACACTGAATGGATCCCTCAACACAGAGAGGGCCACACAAGAGGGACAGACAAGGACATCAGCAGCTCCCATACCTGGGACACAAACTTCAGCTTGTCTGGATCCAAATCTGAACAGCATTAATACCTCCTCTAGTAGTCCCACAGACACGACTGAGGGGAGCTTGGCTTCTGCCAGAAGGTTTTACAGTAGCCATGTGCCCACCTCAATTCCCCAGGTGCTCTTTCATGACAAGAGGCCAGCAGGGAGGTGACATAACATCCAGAGTCTGACAGTGAAGCACTCTGCTTCCCTGCAAGCCAAAAAAACCAAGTGCTCAATGATTTTTAATGACACTGGCTGCATTTCAGCTTGGAAACCCAACAAATGTTTTGAAATTGAAACCAGATTTAATCTGTTAAGAACACCTGACAGCAACAGTACCCTGGATTTAAATCTTGACATGAGAAGCAGTGACACACAAATATTATCATCTGCTCTGATTTGCTTAGTTGTATCAGTAGCACTCTCCTGCTGTGTCCAAGTATTTCAAGGAACATGTTTTCCCCAAACAGTGCCAGTTCTTCAGATTCAATGCCTTTGTTTGGACAACAATCAGTCAAGACAACTTCTGAAGACGAGGACTGAAATTCTGGTTAAAACAGAGCTAAAGATCTGATTATGAAACTGGATCTTTAACATCTCAAGAGAACACAATATTCTCTACTGGTTACCTCAAAATGCTTTTCCCTGTCCTTTACTATTTCCTTCAAATTTGGACTGACAATAAATACTAAAATAAGAAAGTTTTGAATTAATAAAAACAATAAAAACCTGATTTTTGTCTACCCTATGTTTAAGAACTCGAGGGCCAAGTCTCCTTAGTGCATTTCTAATATCAATGGTACTTGCAAACAGAAAAAATTCCTTGGAAAAGATATGCCCATTTTATTTTTTACATGGATATCTGAGTGATACACAGAAGTAGGAAATATAAAAGAAATATATAGAATTAATAATATAAAAAATAAAAACATAAATAATTTTATTTACATCTTTCTATTTTTAAAGCAAGTCAATAACTACTGTCTCTGGAAAGACACAGGCCTCAAAAAAAAACTATAATAGTTTTTCCCCCATTGAAAATTCAAAGTCATTGTAAGCATTGCAAATCTTGTGAGAATTATGTCTTTAGAACTATGAAGTAGCAATATATGATTTAATAACCAAGAAAGTTACTTGTGTTTTGCTTCTTTTTAAAATATTATGGTTTGGTGAACACATTTAACTCAGACATCTGGCAGAGCAGTTAGAAGGAAATCGTTGTGATTAAGGGCCAAAGGAGATATGAGCTTTGGGAAGATCTCCAGCAAAAGAACTGATAAAAAAGGTAAGAAAAACAATTTTTAAAATAACTTACACCAGCTAGGCTCACAATAAGAAGCATCAAAACCGAAAGAATATGACATAGTAATTCTACATTCCCTTCCTTTTGTTTCAAGTTATTTTTAGATCTTTCAGTCTCACCCCTCTGATTTTTTTCCCCAAACCATTTTTATCACTAGTCTTTGGATTGAGATCATGCTTAATGCCATCATAGGACAGAGCAGCCCTGAGGACACAGTAGTACATGGTAACAGACTTTTCCTTTCCCTTGGAAAGAACGTCAGGAAACAAAACTGGCTCAGCCTTTAAGTGTTTTACTACATGCATCACTCTGGGCTTGTGTGCCTCCCAGGATGAGCCGTTAAAAGCAAGCAGTCTCTGCTCTTACGTCTGTATTCCATTAAGGCATTTAGTGCTGTCAGAAATTAAATTCAGAGTCAACAGTCAAACACACTGTATGTAAATGTGAATCTGAACTCTTCAACCCAGCTGTATTTCAGACCAAAAAAAGATACTGCAGCAACTTAGTTGAATTACACTTAGCAAAACCTCATGATTACCTCTTGTTCCATTTAATTCTTAGTTACTTCTATTAATAATACAAAAAATAATGAAAAAGAAAAACCAAATAGCTGCAAGCAAGCAGCAGGGAACTGCTTTTAACTGCTCACTCCCACAGTTGTATTTCATCTTTCAGAGCTGTCTTTAAAACACTTTGACAGCTCAGTTCTAGACTTGATAAGCTGCTAGGAGCTAACAGTCCAACTCATCCCAAAGATTTCAAACTGCTCATTAAAACAAGATGGCTATAGGCAACAATGGAACTAAAAGAATGCACTACAATCTGGTTGCTTGAGGGAAACCAAGATAACTTTGAGAAACTCAAATCCCCCCAGACTTGAGAAAGAAAATAGAACAAATTTCAGGAAGGACTTACTCAAGTTTTTCTTCCCCCATCCCATGCTTCTCACCGTATTTGCTTTCCATATTTCCTTCATTCCTCTATTTGAATTAGAGAGAAAGATCTCAGAGCAGTAAATACTTGCAGCGAGCAGAAACTGATCAGTCCATATTTCATAAAGGGCTTTGGAAATCTATCCCAGATGCTACATTGCCTCTATTTATCATGTTGGAAAGCTCATATTTGACTTGGTCTGTTTTTCTGTTCTGAAAGCATAATAGCACAGGGGAGAGGTAGAAAGGAACTGGTTTTGTTGTTTGAATTACTATTGTCCCAAGTTTTTCATAAGCCCTTTTTTTTCATTTTGGAATTTTACAGACCTTAAACTGTAATTAACATTATTTATATATATATATATATAAAAATATACATATGTGCGCACATACATGTTGATGTCATGATAACCAAAATCTTGATCTGAGTGCAGAGACAGAGGCTGGATATGTGAGAAGGAAAATAAAGAGCTAAGCTACAGATCAGCCAATTATTCCGACAGACTTTCACCCATGGAGCAGGCTTGACTGATTCGTTTTGCCTACAACGCAATAGAAAAATCACAGGAACAAAAAGACACAGCACTTGCTTTGAGTTTTGAGGCCTTGTCCAGGATGTGCTTGAAGGGCCTGAAGGAGGAAAGAGATTTTCTCCTACACAAATTAGCTCAGACATATCTGTTGTTTCAACACTCAGGCCAAAGCAGCTCTGAATGAAAACTACATTAAACCAAGAAGTTGTCATAATTTGTACCAAATTATGTAATGGCACAGAATCTGAGAGGCTGGAGCATCTTAGTGGTCATCCTATGAAAAACTCTTACACCACTGAAGGGACTGAAGCAACTCCAGAGAATGAGGCTGAAGACAGGGAAACAAAACAGATAACATGAATTTTTCAAGCACTAACAAATCTTCCATGCTTAAATGACAACCCAACCATTCCTAATGCTTGGTCAACAAAGAGAAAAAGGATTGGGATTGAACATGAGATTTTGATAGGTAGAAGATAAAAACTTTCTAAGGGAAGAAATGGATCTAACTCTGTCTGAAAAATAAGAAATATCTGTGACCCAACATATCTCTCCTTCAGACAAGTTTCTCAACAGTTGCTCAAATTTGAACTAATATTTAAATGCATATTTCCTTAAATGTGTATTAAAATTTTATGAACACGTTCAATAGGAGCTTCATTAAAATTATCTGAGAAGACCATCAAAAAATTTAATTTCAATAAACCTAACATCAATAAGCAATACAGCAATAAACACTGATCATTAGTTTAGCTATAATGATTTCCTTTAGATTATAAATAGGTACATTTTATTCCATATTTAAAAAGCGTCCTAAATCATTTACTGTGAGCTGTACTAGATATAAATTGCCCAAATAGTGAGCATTTGCTTCAGCATGTTTTGCTCAAACAGAACTAGCTCCTGAGATTTAGTGTATAACTGCATCAAAAGGCCTTTTTAAGCTTCCTGTTTCTCCCTCAACATGCTCTTATAAAACACCAGATTTAGTAATTTATTTCACTTTATACTTTTAATTGCAGTTTCTGCTGGTTTCTGCATTTCTTAGGAAATGAGCAAATAATTTGGTAACAGGACTAGTTTTCAATCTGAGTACAAAACAGTATTTTTCAGGCCTCTGGGCATTTCAGAACACCTGGAAAGCAGTCAGAAACAATATCTAACAAAAACTTACATAGACAATGAGAAAGACCAATGAGAATGCCTAATATATCTTATATATTATTATTGCTTTTAAAGGCCTCATCCTATTTTATCATCATTGCATTTGCATTAAGAAACAACTTGTTCAGAGGATGTGCTTTTAAGATATGCAACCCAAGGGGTACCATTGAAATACAAAATAAACTGATTTCCCTAGGGATTGAAAACAGCTCTCAAGTTTAAGCCAAGATTCTTCTCCTATAAAGCTGTATCTTAATTCTGACAGATTTCTCTATGCGATGGTTCACCTAAAATTTTTATGATGCCTATTCAAAGAAGGAGTCTGAAAAAGTCTTTTTCTCCTTTCCCTACACAAGGCTCCCTTCCCTTTGCAAATGGCTGACTCCAGGGCCAGAATATAACATGCCAGAAAAAAATTAATTGAAACCTCTAAGTCTCACTTGATACCTACGAGCTCTGCAAGCCAGATATATCACTAGCTACTAAAATCCGTCACCCAAAAAGACCTATCCCAAACCCACCAACAAATGACTAGAAAACCCCAGCATATTAAACACATCTAGCAAATATCTAGCAACCAGAAGCTTTTCATTATTGTTAGTGAAGAAAAGACAAAGCACAGCATCAGCAAGCCAACCATCTTCTGAGCAATAAACACTAAACTGAAATCACCCACATGCTAAATATCTTTGCTCTGAAAGGATTGTAGTACGTAAAAGAATGGAAAAACCATGATGGTGAACTGCTCAAGAAAACAGAAGTCTTGGCAACCAGAGATATTACAGTAATACACATGGCAGGTCACATTCATCATCACCAGCTTTTAACTTCCTGCAATACTCTGCTATTTGTGCTGGTCCATAGCTACACTTGTAACTTTGGATGGTACAAAACACAGACAAACTCCACGTTTGTTTTGTCACAACACTAAGAAGGTCCACTATTTACATTTTTAATTGCATTCAAGTTTTAATATTTAAATGGACATAAAGTGTGAAGAGAACACCAACTAACAAAGTTGTATAAATGCACCCATCCCAGATAAGCTGAGAAGGTCATAGCTGTTGTCTCTATACACATCTAGAAAACCTGGACACACTTACTCTATGTATTTTACTTTTCACTTATAATCTTGGCTAAGAAGAGAAACAGAAACAATTAATGAACCGCACATGCGACACATCAGTAAACCCTTCACTAAGGCTTGATAGAATTTGAAGCATCGGACAGTGAATATCATGGCAACAAGTAAAATTGAGAGTATGTAAACATTAAAGACCCAATGATAACCAATAACATCTCACAATGCATAAGGCTAAGTAGTACAATTCATTTTGCAGACACTGTGGTATTAGATTGATCAACCGCTCTTGAGAAGGTTACAGTGATTGTTAACCTGACGTTTTGCTGTTTCTATAAGCTTCCACAATCTCTGCACTATCATGAACTTTATCATAGATATTAAGGACTTGCATGATTCACAGATATTGGTTCATAACCTAGATGCTGATTCACATTAAAATCAAAACCTCTTTTCCATCAGTAGAGCTTCACAAGTGAACTACAGGTCAGTTCCCTTGATTTAAAAACACAGGGGTCTTTTTTTCCTCCTTTGAAAACGAGAACAGGAAAGTTCAGGGCAATACCAGGTTATCCTCTAATGATCAAGTCTCCTGCAATCCATGACCATTTCATCTGCGGAAAAAAGCTACAAGGTGCTCGACTAGAAACTCCACAGACATGACTGTGCTTCTACAGAAGTCAACTAGCAATATCTGAATGCATAAGGGAGCACACAAATGCCAAGTTAACAGTTAATTGCATCCAAATTTCACTTCCTCTTTCTCTCATTAGTCCGGGAGGTTGATCTGAGTGTTGAATTGTGGATATTCAACCTAATAAGCTTATATTATCTTGTAAAGGTCACATAAGTACTCAAAAGCATATGAAAATTTAAAATACTGCATTAGTGCATTTCACTTTCTCAGTTTATAATCTTCATGACTGATTTAGTACTATTTAAGAGTTACAAAGAATATATTCATGAGACTGAAAATATCTATTCAGTTTGGATGACAGACTATGGATCAGCAGCCATTATTTGAAATTTTTCCCCTTCTTTATGTTTGCCTTATCTCAGATATTTTAGTTTTCTCTCTTGAAAATGCACTTAACCCTAAGCATAACAGCATAGAGTTGGGCACACTTCATGTGACGCATTAAAATTACAAATCAGCTCATTTTATGTACATTCTATGCAGCAGTAACTTAACCACTAGAAAGCAAAAAGAAATAGATTAGCTGCAATACTGACTTCAGGAAAAAAACCAGATAACCCTGTCCTGAGGTTGAAATACATTATACTTGCCTTCACAGTCTTTATGGTCTTCCTTTGGACTCTTTCTAATAGCTTAAATGTTTTTTTTATATTGTAGTGCCCAAAACTGTGATCCCCAAAGGCAGATGATCATAGAACCATGGAATGGTTAAGGCTGGAAGGACACAAATATCACCTAGCTCCAGCCTCTCTCTATATTCAATAACTGATCAATGTGGGTAATGTCAATCCCTTAAAGCACTTCCATTATCTACTAACCAAGTTTTCTACTTTATCCTCTGTTTTCGTGGCAATAATATCAGGATGTTGCAACCTTGACTGAGCAACTCAGAATGCAGAATTGTGCTGGCACAAAACAGCATGGAAAGGTGCCATGCAACTTTAAGCTGGAAACATCCTATTATCAAGGGAACTTAAAATGCAAAGAATACGAACTCTCTGAAGGAGAACCAAAGTAAATTAAGTAAAGCCTGGCAGCTTGTCTCTTAGTGAAGCACGCTAAATTAATACAGTAGGAGGAGACACCTCTTCCACAGAGCAAAGTAGAACTCAAGCAGCATCAAGCAGCCATCACCAGTGTCACTTCAAATTCAAGGGCCAGGTAACCAAAGGCTGTGAAGAAGGAAATAATAGTTCTAATTCAGGTTGTCAGTTATTTTCCTTCAATGTTAATTCTTTAAATGCTTTATTGCTCTCAATACCTTCTTGTTCTGTCAGTTTATAAGTATCCACTTTTAAATCCTTTCAGGTAACTCAGTAAGAGTCTCAAGTTTGGTAAATAAATTATACACCCCTTTATTTTGTTCTCTACTTTTTCACCATTCCTTTTGTTTTCAAATGTTGAGGTGACTAAAAAAATATATTGTAATTAATATTATGGAAGAGAATCACAATTCTCAAAGCAGAGCTGGAACAATTCACCTTAGTCCCTGAAAAATGCAGCATATTGTGCTACTTCCTACAAAAATATGTGATAATTATAAGTAGATTTAATTTACTTTAAACTGTTTATTGGACAGCATCAGAGGCTACCACAGATCATCTGCAATTAAAGATATAAAACCATGTAAAAGTGCCAGTCCCAGATGTCATTCAATGACTGTCCCAACTCCTCAAAAATTAAGTACAAATTACCTGTCTATATAACTATGTCCTCATTTTGAAATGGAAAGATGGATGAAGAGTCATTAATTGTGGGGCTTTTAAGGCTGAGCATACAAACCAAAACCACAGTGAACAATGACAAGTTCTAACTGTGGAACTAGAAATTGAAACGTAGTTCCTGGGGAAGCAATAAGGATTCTGCAGTATTGGAATCATACAATGTTAGGTGTTCTAAGACAAGCAGGAAAGAAAACAGAGGGCAAACAAAGCATTCCTGACAGTTCCATGTTGGTGATACAAGAGAGGATCATCCAGAAGTGTGACTCCTCAGCCATTCAGAAGTCCATGAAGTTTCTTCAAGTGGTAAATATACCAAGAGTACATGAAAGTTGCATATGGAAAAAACTAAAGCATCAGATGACTGCTGGAGTATGTCCAGACCTCATGCAAAAATTATGATCACAATTGTACCTAAGCAAAAGAGAGATTTATATGTATTTATATGTAAATACATATATGTATTTATATGTATTTATATGTAAATACAGAACCAAGAGAAATCATGCAAGACCTGGTCAAAAATATTTCAAATGCTGCCAACACCCAAGAGTCATTCAGTGTCCAGAGAAGATGGTGTTTTGCTTCTTATTTCTCCTGATCTAGCTTACACAAAACTATTGTTCATACTTTCAGAAGACCAGCATTACACTTTCCTGAAGGCAAACAATGATTTTTTTGCTCTTCTCTTGACCAATCATCCATGGCAAGACTTCCATTCATGTCAGTGGAATCAGGATCTGAAATCACACCTTTGCTGTTCATCCACCAGTTATTGGTGCTACAGTTACCATCTATGGGAGAGGAGCCATAAGACAGGTGATTTTTAAATTTCAATATTTTTTTAATCATTTTGGTTGAGTTAAAAGTAATAGGTGTTAAAGTAAAAATGAAAATAACATTTCAGAACTCAACTAGTCACATAGGTGAAATATTGACTAGTGATCCAGATTCCCTATTCATTTACACACTAGTTCTGGGTGTTCTCTGAGCTGAAAGCAAAAGCACAGGAAGAATAAATTCCCTATGGTCACTTAAATTGCAAGAGCCTTGTTTTGACTTATGAAATGAAAGCACCTAATCTTCAAAATGGGCTTTCCAACAAAAGCTATCTTGAATCTGCCTCCCAAAGGAGAAAGCCCCCACTGTCATTAGAAAGCTTTAAAGGTTTATTCCTACTGGAAAATCTATTTAAACAAACATCCAGGCAGAATTTGCTGAGTGCAAAAACAGCTTCTGAAAACTTTAAAATAGCTATAGGGGTTTTACCCTCCTGAGGTCAGTCTTTCTTGAACAGTGACTGCCAATCTCAGTACCAGTCTTCTTTGGAACTGTCAAACCTATAAGACTGCTTGAGAAATGTTCTGCCAAGTGGATAATATTTCTCTTGCAACACTGATAAATATTAGCAAAAAAAAAAAACAAACAAAACCAGTTATTTTTATAGCAACAATCTGAATATAAATAACTTAGCAAAGAAAGAGACATCCACAATAGGAATGATAGCCAGCACTGGTCTATGACTAACTACTGCAAAAGGTTGCCACAGCCCTAAACACAGCCAAAACTTATTACAAGAAGTGAAGTATACAGAATGTGAAGTAGTTAACTGCAGGACAGAATATAAGAGCTTGAGAGAGAACAGGAGAAAAGGCCTGATTGAATGATCACACACATGAATGAAGGTTGTTGTAAAACAAAGCTTATCACATTTCACATAACCTTTTCAGGAGCTGATTACTGGGACAGATGCCAAACTAAAACAATTTACTAAAAGATATGTTATTTATGGAGTGGAAATGTGATTATACTTAAATACTACCAACACCTCCTTGCTCTTCATAACTTTTCCAAAAAGCCTCCCTAACAGCTTGTCTCATTCTAGAGTCACAACCTTAAAAACCGCAGAACTGATATTTTTAAAAAAATTTATAAGGAGTTCATCTTGGATATTCTCAGAATAGTTTTCAAAAGATAATTTTACAATCTTTAAGACTGTGATTCCTGTTTCTTAACAGAATCACAGAACTATTGAGGGACAGAGTTACCAATAAGGCACAAGTATCATAAAATGATCTGGCATTTGCATTATTTACTATTTCCTTTTTCAACAGTCATTTGCAAGACTACTAAAGAACTCACTATACCACATGAGCTAGAAAATTTCCCTACACACAAGGTAGTCACATTGGTTTGACGTTTTTCTTTGGGAACTCATATTGGCTTATTCTTGTTCTTTACCCTCTTAAGAGCTGGTTGTTTGCAACTTTCTCTCTTTTCAGCTCTTGGAGTAAAGAAAGAAACTGTACTATCAGTCATGCTTGCTTTTCCTCTTTTGAAAGATTAATTACTATGTTTGCCCTTCTTCAGCCCTCTGGGGCCAACCCATTCTCTATGAGCTCTCAAAGATAAACACTGCCAGTTTCTGAGCCATTGATCCAGTTAGTTCCTGGGGGATTGTAGGTAAACCTCATCAGACACAAATGACTTAAATACACCAAGATGGGGTAAATATTCTCTGATTCATGCTTTTCCTGTCCTGGTCTATGTACTCATTCTACTCTTGACTTTATTATGTTCGATCGCTATAAGCAACTTTCTTTTTAAAAGGCATGGAACACAGAAGAAAATAGACCTTTAGTTTGATATGAACTATTAATTATTTTATCTTCCTCAATAAATGAAATTATCATTTTTCTTTGTTTACTTTTCACACCTAATATGATGAACAGGACATTTTTATGGCCTTTTAGTGCCTTTTATTCACTGGAACTTAACCCATCTTTTTAGTTTTGTCTCTGTATATTTGTGTCACCCTTTTATACATGCCATTGCCAAGACAGTGCAATTGCCACTTACAGTACAGTTCTTTTCTAATTTTAGGAATCTCTGACAAAACTATATTTTTCCTTATTGCACTTCATATCTTCATATCAAAATAATTGTGTTGTGCTTTAGATATTGTCTCTTTAAAAAACTGGTTTCAAGACCTCTACCCATTAAATAACATCTTCTAACTAATTTTATTATTTGACAGAAACCTACTTTTCAATCTGCATTCTATCTTCTGCCATGATTCCTTCGCTTACAATCAGAAAGATGATAGTCACTGGACAAGTGATCCTTTCCAATATTATGTTTCTAAGGTGTTTTCAGAACACTTTCATTCTAATGACCTTCTCCTTTCAGACTGAGCTCTATTCTCACCATAGTTAAGAAGCAGCGTAAAATTATTGCTCCCTTGGTTATTAACTCTACCTCAGCAGATCACCTTTGTTTGCTGGAAATACAGAGACAGTGAAATTGGTTTCAAAGTGTTTTAGCAGTGATTCTTTCAGCAAAGCAGGTATTGTGATACTAGTTGTACATATCAGCTATTCTCTTCTGTACAAACCTATTATGCTAAGTTTCTGTTTGTTCTTTAAATGTCTTTACTTCTAAAAACAATTCCCTAAAAGAGTTTGTTGTAGAGCCAGCTTTCGAGTGAAATCAGCTTTCGCACTATTTACTCACAGACAACATAAATTCCACAAATTTAAGGAAATAAAGGAAAAACTTTTGGGGGTAAGCTGCATAACTTCTTACTATAAAATGTGGGAAACCTCCAAGCACACAACATAGTGGAAAATTCTATGAATACATCACCTCAACCAATTCTTCAGACCGAAGTTTTTCAGCTATGAAAGACTGTTTTCTACAGCTAATCTTCAGAATACTGGAAAACAAACAGTGTTCAAGAACAGGAAGTATAATTTATCATTACAATTTCTAAAATCCCCAAAGAGGAAACATGAACTCTCCAGCTAATATACAAAAACGGTATTACTACTCTTCTGGTTTTTTGATATTAGCTGAAAAAATTGGTTTAGGGCCCCAACTGCAAATGCACAAAAGTAACTCAACCTTGCTATATCTCACTTCAACAGTGGCCTACATTGGAGACCAATGAATAAATATAACATGAAGCACCTTTTGCAATTCTGAAAATTTTGGCAAGTTATCAAATCATTCTAAAGACTAGAAAATCTATGATATTTGGTATTCAGCAATAAATCCTCATTTGAGTAATTTTGTCATAGCACATAGTATATGAAAAAGGCAATTATCTTGAAGCAAACATTTTTTATATTATACTGTGGACAGAGTTGTGCCTTTCAGAAATAACCTGTGCATTATTAGCTGCAAGTAACAGGGCATTGTCAAAAATCCAATGTATAACACATGTTGAAATATTTCTTAGCGTTGCATTTTATTGCTCAACTGTTTCAGCAACCCCTTGCAAGCAGATAATAATGAGCAACTTCAAGAAATTACATGACTGCACTCATGGACTGAGGGGGACTAGGAAACAGTATCTTCTTTCCAGTCATGTCTTGAATGGTTTGTTTCCTAAAGTTGCTTAGACTGTGAATAGCACAAGGCATCACCCTCCCCAGCTACTTGAACTGGATTTAGTGTAAGAAAAAAAACAGAATACATGCAGGATTTATGCCATTAAATAGCAAAAGTAAAATAAAACTTTTCAACGTGAACAAGCCTGAATTAAACATTACATAAAGAAAACTGAGAAAGTTAAAATCCACCTCAAGGGAAAACTTGATTATAAGTAAGTGCAAGCAGTCTAAATAGGTAGGCTTTTGCTACCACTTATATCTTGCTGGATTTACATCTCCAGAACTTTCATTCCAAGTACTCAAATGACAGTACTACTATGTCAGTGCCACAGCTCTCTAAATCAAAGAAAAGACTGCCATCAGAGTGTCATACTTCACTGAGCAAGAAACATCTCTCTGGTGCATTTAGGGCCAAGCATTATTAAAATGTAATCTATTGTTTCAGTTCACTGTTCCCTTTCACTGCACAATTGCTGTAATGTTGATAAAAAAAATGCATTTGGAGAAATGCCGTAGTGACCCCCAAGATGACATGTAGAAGATTTCACTCTCCCTGTCAAATAGACCATTCTCAACTGACTGCAGAAAGCCTACAGTTACTCCTCTGACACAAATGAAAATTTCGCATCTTTTGGCTAGAATTGATGCACAAAGCAATTAAAAAAAAAGTAAAAATTAATATCGGTTCAATATCTACTGCTTTTTGCACTACTTAAACGGTAGAAACTTCAGTTCAGCATGAACGAAATCTAAGACAAATAACAGATAAGGACACAACAGACCTGCTATCAATTCCACAACATTTTTGGGGTTAAGAGAGATTACAGCACATAAGAGCAGAAAAAGATTAGAAGAAATTTTATATCTCTTGACAGAAAAACTTTTTGATTTCTCCAGATGAAGCCTAGCGTATGAAAGTTATTTGGTACATTAGCTGTGACACAATGTCATTGCATACTTCAAAACTGAAAGAACTACAGGAGTACAAAACCAAACCACACCTAACACCTCAAAAAACACAAATAAAACACCCTCAACAAATGAAACCCAAAACAAGCATAATGGAAACACAACTCCTCCCACAGTTCTCAAAAAAACCCAAAAAATTACCTTCAAGGACCATTGTTGAGAAAATTGATTTTTTAATTTGTTAATACCTTATTTTCTTTAGTAATCCAAGAAAATCAGAAGATGACTTCTGAAAACCAGACATTACTAATGACTACTGTAATTAACAGTAGCAAGGTGATAATCACACAAGCCTCTGTAGCTGGATTTCACTTGCTAGACAAGCCCTCACTGAGGTATGATAATTTCAGCTAAGAAGACTGTTTTCTATGACTAATCTCATTAGCTTCACTGGGAATAAAAATGATGCTAAACTTTATAGATCACTGACTAATGCCAGACAACATACAGGAAATTGTTTGACCTGTTTGTACTCATAATAAATAAACCATTTCCCCTAAGGGCCTAGAATCTCTACGTAAAAACTCAATGCTGAGGTTTCCTCATTAATGTTAGTAAAATACGTTGAGAGTTGGGATGGGAGCCACTACAAAAACAGCGTAATTTCTCCTGATAAACACACAGGAGAGCAAGCCTCTATTCTTGAAAGCACAAGTGCCATATGAGCTCTTAATTGTTTACCATAATTATAAACTTATGAATCCTTAAAACACTACTGTCCCATTGGTGCAGCATATTTTCTATAACAGAAGATGAAGAATGACAAGTTAGGCAATATTTTCTCACAGAAGACAATTTACATATTATAATGGTCACAAACTCAATGTAAGTAAACACTTTTGCTTTAACAGGGGAAAGATAAACATCACACTGGGATGTGCAGAGTGGTGTTTAGCCCATAAAAGACATCAGTTAACTCTTTTAATCTGTGTGATACTCTCAAGGAAGCCGCAGGAGTGTGTTCAAAAAAGGGAAAAACAAATCAGGGAAAAAACTGAAAACAAACAAACCAAAACACACAGTAAATCAGTACACCAGTGAGGAAAATAAAACCTAGAAAACCTGATCTGTGAGCAAAGATTGAAAGGAAAGACATTTTGGTGATAAAATTAATATTTGATAATTGAGAGATCTGGCTAAGAATGTATTTCACTGCAAGGACATATTTTTAAACTAAAAGCTAGCAGAGTGAGATGGTCTCCAACTCCCCACTCAGGAGCCAGACTAACATAAGGTGGGGTCACTCTTACAGCCTCCACAGTGTCACATTATTTACTGTCTGATTCCTCCCTTGAACCATGGCAGCTAGTGCACTGCTCCAATCCATCCCTCCCAGGGATGGACACCTGGCCTGAAGATGGAAATGAGTGTTTTCCCTCCACCTCCCTCTTTTTTGCAGCCTGAGCCTCTGCAACCACTTGGACGATGACAAGGGACACAGTGGGGGGGAGATGCTGCCCCACTGCTCTCTCACCAGGACCAGAGTGAATAAAGCCTCTCTGAGACCTGCCCCAATTTGTACTTACACTGTTATGCACTTGAAGCACACAGATTCTTTAGAAACAAGATTCATCTTGGAGAAGGAAAAACAGCCATTGTGTGAAGGAAAACATTTCTGGTTTCCTTAATTTCTGAAGAAAACATGAAGGGGTTTTCATTGGCTTTTAAGAATATTCAAACTGAATTCCCCTCACGCCACCTTTTATTTGTATTTATTTATTAACATC